>CAIGRB010046844.1:73926-104067 GCA_903798255.1 Fraxinus quadrangulata | reverse complement strand
TTAAAATATTATTATTAATATTATTTGTGAAATTAAAACTTGATTTTTGATTAAATAAAGTATAAACCTGATTTTCAGAAACTTGAAACTAAACAACTGGTTTTATGTAATTTCCACTTTTTAAAAAATAAACAATTATTTGAACTTATACAGTAAAGGAACAAAAAGAAAAGGCCCAAAATTGTTTAGGCAAGTACGGGCCAGGTTTTTTTCTGGGCTGTGATGGTGGGCTGAAACTTAATCCTGCCCAATTGATACATCCTCCAACACGTAAGCACCAATGTGTCAAGCAAAGGCCACATACGTATCGAGCAACAAGACACGTGGTAGGATCGCATATTCTTCGCCGTGTTTCGCCTGAGCACATAGTTGTTGCCTTAGACATCCCTCTGGTGTCCGCACTACTCCCACATCACGGTGAAGGTTCCTCCAACCAAGTGAACACCTTGATGTCAGATGATAGTCGCGAAATACTTGGGTAGCATACAGGTGAAGGTTGATATCATGGCACTCGAATATGATCTTGGACACAGTTTAGGTAGGAAATATTGGATAAGAAAACTATCTTGTCAATCCCATTAAAATCAGCATTGAATCCTTAAAAATTAAGAAATTATATAATCAATTTCTACACAGGAACCTAATTGCAAGAAGAACGAAGGACACTTATTGTAATTTAATAAGGAGTTAAGCGACCAATGAAAATACGATATATATGGAGTTAAGGTTGCCTCGTTCTCCTAAAAAAAATCCTTATTCCTCAAGGGATCCTATCCTATAAATACAGATGCACTAGTAAAGTTGAAGGTGTGCAATTCTTTAAACTCTAGCCGATGGCAAAAATAAAAAAAAAATTGTCCCCACTGACTCCGTCCTGGTTGGAGATTTATCGACATCAGAGCCCTAAAGAATTTTGAGAACTCCAATGATAAAAGGCATTGGGTTTTCAAAAGCTATCAAAAAACAAAGATTAAATAATATCAAGAAGAAGGGGAAAACAAAATTTTATTAATAATTGTGCAATATAATCCTTCTTATACACTTAAGATAATACATTTATTTTTTTTAAATCTTGTCTATCAATTACATGTAATGTACTGATCGCGATATATAAAAGATCTGTATCAAATATAAGATAAACAATACTTGAAGGACTATTACTACACCCTGGATCCTGAGAGGCCTACACGTAAGCACTAGCGTGGCTAAAAAGGCCATATACTTACAGAAGTGAGACATGTGGCAGGATCGCACTTTCTTCGCTGTCTTTTGCTTGAGCGCACAATCGTCACCTTCGGCATCACTGTCATCTCTCTGGTCTTTGCAAAAACCCCCGCATACCGATGAATATATCTCCAACCAAGCTAACACTTTTGTACCAAATGATAGTTGCGAAAACAATTGGGCAGCGCACAGGTGAAGGTCAATGTGGCGCTCGAATGAAATCTTGGACACGTTACAAGGAAATAAACTTAAAGAAGGAAACTTACCGTTACCACAAGGAGTCACGCGCGCCAATAAAAATACGACAATATGGAGTTAAGGTTGCCCACTGGATTTATCGATGATCTTACCCCACGGCATGATGCTGCTGCTAAAAATTTGCGGACGTAGTATATTCTAGTTAGTCATTTTTTTGGTTGTATGAGAGTGAACTTCATTTCCGTTTTAAGATCATTTAATTTGCATCCTTTTGATGCATGACTTAGGATGTACCTTTTTTCCATTTCTGCAGCTTTCTTTTTGCTTTTTATCTTTTTGAGTATTACTTTTTATTCAGTTGTTACAGTTATATCAAGGTAATCAAAATATTAAGAGAACCAAAATCTCTTACTTATTTAGTTTTTTATTGTAAGAAAAACTAATAAAACAAAATTGAAAACATATTTGTCACTGTAATCTAGTTCTAAGAACAGCTTTGTAGTACACCTTAATAAATAATAGTGGATCTGTGTAGTATGTACCAAAATGAACATCCATTTCATTCATGTTTCATGAAGAATCATCAATGGCAAAAGGATCATAAAGGTTTTCGTTTCATGCCCAAATCAACAATCTAGGACAGTTTTACACAACAAGCTCAATGATAAGCGCAGGCCCGGTTTTGGGCCGAGGCAAGTGAGGCCCGCGCCTCTGGCCCAAAACTAGAGGGGGCCTCATTTTGGTCCCCCAGCAGGCGCCAGCCCAAAAATAAAAATTCTGGCCCAAAAAAAAAATTTCTGGCCCAAAAAAAATTTTCTAGCCCAATTTATTTTTTGTGTTTTGGTAACCCAACCCAATTTTATGTTTTGATAACCCAACCCATATACCCAATTTTTGATAACCCACGTGAAATTGTTTCAATAACCCAAATCCAATTAATTACCCAAACGCCAAACCCTTACCATTTGAAAAACGCCAAAGAATTCTTCGCGCCCGCGCCTGATGCTGTCCGCCCGACGCCCGCCGCCGTCCGCCCGACGCCTTACATAGCAAAATTTTTTGGTTCCACTTCCACCAAATGCTCACAATCTCACATCAGTAGGTAAAAGATCGTGTGGGTAAATTTTTTGCTTCAAATACTTTATCGTAGAATAAATCGACCTATTTTCCTTATTTTTTGGTGCACTGTGAGTCTGTGACTCACCTAACGGGCCTGCATACAATGAATGATGCCAAGAAAGGAAGTAGCCATAGCCTTTCAGCCTTTGCCCTTTGTCTGGCCGATAATTCCGCTAGCTTGCATACACGCAATCACCCATAACCTTAAAGCATTTGCCAGCACGTTGTGGTGTCACTAAACTGGATTTTGTGTTGCTGGATTATTAGTCCCAAAAAGCTGTTAATGCGAATGAAGTGTTGCTGCTAGTTTTTGTGGTGCTGGTTTTTGTGCTGGTTTAAAGCATCTGCTGATTATGGCTAGTTTTTTGATGTATAGTTTACAATATTGAAAATGAAATTGGCCTTTTGTTATGCTGACTTAACATTGCTGGTTTTTTGTTGAAGTTGCGCTGATTTTATGCTGTCATTTATGCCTTCCGTATGTTGTATTTTAGCAGATCTCTTTTTGTTAACATCGACTCAACATTCAGGAGATTTATTAACTCCTTGACGAGAAAAATTAAGAGTGGAAACAACAAACTAGTATACCCATTACCCATATCATACTTACACAAGCAGTTCCAATTCCTCCATCACTTCAACAATCTAGCAATATGCTATATGCTATATGAAACCACTGACCTGCTAATTCATAAATATGGAAGACTTCAATCGTAAAAAAACACGCACAATATCAATGTTAGGTGCTTGACTAATATTAAAGTTGAAGATGCCTTCATTAGTGGAATACACAATCAGCCAGCCTTTGATAGTGATGGCGATCAACCTTCATGATACACGACCATGTTTGACTGCCGTTCGAGAATGTAGTTGTAGGTAGATTAATCTATGTCTAGAGATATAAGTATAGAAAGGGGCTTTGTTAGGTCAAATCTTGGTTTTAAAACCGGGCCTGGCTGTAAAAAATAGTTTGAATGGTTTTATTGTTTGGTTTGAAAATGGACAAAAATTTGTACAAATCGAATTTTATTCACCCATATCCAATGTTTCATATTGTATTTTTTATTTTTATTTTTGCTATTTTCACTGTTCTATGTGTAGGTTCCAGAAAAATGATTGTTGCATTCAAGGTTTATCTATAAAAAATTTTAATCACGTTTCTAAAATTGACAATTGGGGATTGTGTTGATTTTCGGAGTTAAGGTGGAGGAGATGGAATGATTGAACTGTGAACATTGTTTTATCGTGTTAAGAGATTGGGAGAAGCTTTACTAACTTAATGTGCGAATGAAGTAGATGATAAGGAAGAAGAAGTGATGAGATGTGTCTCCGTGAATGAAGTGGATGATAAGGTAGAAGAGGGCAGCGTTTATTTGAATTTGGATGATCCTAGGAATTGGAAAAATATTGATCAAAGAACGAGAGATTATTTAGTTGAAATGGGTCCAAAAAGAGTTGATGACATTGTGTTTCCCAAAGATTGTGCAAATAGACATTTCGATTCTTCACAATACAAGTGATTACTATCAAATGGGCAAACAATTGATAGAAGATGGCTAGTGTATTCAGTATCTATGGATAAGATCTTCTGCTTTTGTTGTAGGTTGTTTAAAACACTAAAAAATGTCACTAAAGTTGGCCAACTGGGTAATGATGGATTCAAGGATTGGCATAATTTGCATCGTTCTATTAAAAGTCATGAAGGGAATGAGGAGTATTTGCGTTGCATGGCTAATTGGATTGAATTGGAAAATAGGATTCGAACGAAAACTACAATTGACAAAAACGTTCAATTGGTGATAGATGCAGAAAGAGAACATTGGAGACATGTATTAACGAGGATAATCGCAATTGTGAAAAGACTAGCCAAAAATACATTGCCATTTCGAGGAGATGATGAGAGGCTACATGTTGATAACAATGGCCTATTTTTACAAATGGTGGAAATGGTTAGTGAGTTTGATCCAATAATGCAAGAGCACATTCGGCGGGCTAAAGCCAAAGAGATTCAGTATACATATCTTGGCAAAGCAATTCAAAATGAGTTGATACAGTTGTTGGCAAATGAGGTGAGAAGTTCAATTGTGAAGAAAGTGCAACATGCAAAATATTTCGCAGTTATACTTGATTGTACTCCAGATGCTAGTAACGAAGAGCAAATGTCTTTAGTGATACGATGTGTTGATGATTCGGCAAATGTACCTACAGTCGAAGAATATTGGCTTCAGTTTATGAGGGTAGATGACACAACAGGACTTGGACTTGCAACAGAGCTTCAACGTGTTTTGACCACACTTGATCTTGATATTGATGATATTAGAGGGCAAGGGTATGACAACGGATCTAACATGAGCGGGAAGCACAAAGGTGTGCAAAGAAGAGTCCTTGAGATGAATCCTCGAGCTTTCTATACTCCATGTGGCGCTCATAGTTTGAATCTAGCATTGTGCGATATGGTGAATTGTTGTTCTAAAGCTGTATCCTTCTTTGGAGTGATACAACGCATCTATACATTGTTCTCCTCTTCTACTAAACGTTGGAAAATTTTCAAAGATAATGTACAAGGTTTGACAGTGAAGCCATTGTCACAAACACGTTGGGAGAGTCATGTTGAGAGTGTGAAGCCTATTCTGGAGCAAACTGCACAAATAAGAGATGCGTTACTTGATTTGGCAGAAAGTAACGAAGACCCAAAAGTAAAGAGTGAAGCCGAGTCCTTGGCAACATTTGAACTTGAGAATTTTGAGTTCTTGCTTGGCATGATTATCTGGTACAGGTTATTGCATGCAGTCAACGTTGTGAGTAAATTTCTTCAAACTGAAAATATGGATATTGATAATGCTATCAACCTCTTGCAAGGACTTGTTTCATTTCTTGAAGAATATAGAGAAATTGGATTTGCCACTGCCATGGATGAAGCGACAAGAAAGGCAAAGGAAATGGGAATTGAAGCTGTATTTCGAGAGAAACGTATAATTCGAAGAAAAAAATAATTTGATGAAAGCGGAAGTAATGAAGTAAAGCAATCGGTTGAAGAATCTTTTAGAGTTGATTACTTTGTTTTCATAATTGATCAAGCTCTATCTTCTATGAGGACTCGATTTGAACAATTCAAACAATATGATGAAACATTTGGATTTTTGTTCAATTTGAAGAGGTTAAGGAGTGAAACTCATTCAAATTTGATGAATTCTTGTATGAATCTTGAGAAGCAATTGGAACATAATGGGCGTTCGGACATTAGTGGAGATGATTTATTTTCGGAGATACACGTCTTGCGGTGCTATTTACCGAGTGAAGCAACGAGAGCAATTGAAGTGCTACAATATTTGAAGACATTGAATGTTTGTTTCCCAAATGCTTATATTGCTTATAAAATCTTGTTAACCATACCGGTTACAGTTGCATCTGCAGAAAGGAGTTTCTCCAAGTTGAAATTGATCAAGACTTACCTCCGATCAACTATGTCGCAAGAAAGATTGAATGGATTGACTATATTATCAATAGAGAAAGATATGGTTGAACAGTTTAATTATTCAGATTTGATTAATGTTTTTGCGGCTAAAACAGCGAGACGAATAGTATTTAACTGATTGTTTGAACTCTTGTCGATTTTGTTACTTTATAATATAAATCTTTTATTCTTTATATTTGTTTGTTTTTCTATTGTTCAATGTTAAGTTAGCAATATGTTTTATAATATCCTGTTGAATTTTACATTTACGTTAATTTGGGGGGCCCAATGTTGGGAGTTCGTCTCGGGCCCCAAAAATCACAGAACCGGCCCTGGATAAGCGATCCAAGAGTGTAGTCGATAGAATTTGCCTACTAGAAGGATCTTGGACAGAGGATATCAGCGTGTGATGCAGGAGTGTAAAATTTGTTAACGAATAAGACGAGGAACAGAAAGAAAAAGGGGCCAAAGAAGAGAAGAAGTAAGGGCAAAGGAAAATCAATTTATTCATATAATCAAAGGTTGAATATTACAATGGATGAACCCCTCTATATTTATAGAGCAAATAAGCTAAAAGCAAACGAACTTCTAATAAACTATAAATCTTATCAAAATATTCAAACTAAATATAATAAAAATAACATATCGGGATCAAACTCGTATCTAAATTATATCTCTGTCTTAATCTCTACCTTGATCTCAATCAGTTTGATTTAACAATCTGTTGCAGAATTTTTTCGGCTACTTTTTGTTAGATATTTATAAAATTAAAATAAATATAATATGTTAAAGAAATAATTAATTCAGATGAAGTGCCCAATTGGTGAAAAATGTGAAATTTTGTATGGGAGGTTGGGGTTTCGAGCCACACCTCACGCATTATATTAAAAGGTATTTGATTGTGGCCTTGGACTTTTTTTATCCAAATAAAATAATTATTTTTTTTAATCATTTTTCGTAATTATTTAATGGGTCAACTAGCTAGTAAAATATGACCGTATTTAATTGTCCAGTATTAACAACACATTACCACTGCAAATAATACTGGATCATGGTGGAGGCAGTTTCATCTTCTTTTTGCCTATATAAACACATATCTGGACATTAGAAAAACACACAAAAAAACGAAGTTGTATCTTTCTATTGAAGAAAAATTATTATATTCATTTTTTCATATTTTTGGAATACACTGCACAATTGGTTTATTTTATTGTTGTATCATGAAGGTGATTGTCCACAGAGGTCGCAGCAGTTATCGACGGGCAATTTCGCTTTAGCACATCGTGCTGTCACGAGACTCGATCAGTCAATAATTTTATTTCTACACTTCACTGTATTGCAACTAGTAATATTTCTAACACTTTTGACCCAAGGGGGATGTTTCTTTTCAGGAGTAGCAGTTCAATCTTATATGAAAACTTGTAGAAGATGGCGATTACTCCACGCTCAGTGGCTGTCTTCCCTGGAAGAGGTTAAATCTGCTATCTTCAGATTTGACAAGATAGTGCAGATTAAATTCTTTAGTTTATCAGCATTTCAGGAGTTTTTTATTCATACAGATGTCTGCCATGCAGTTAAGAAATTCATTGATGGTTCTCGTATTTCTACAGGCTTCACATCTACTACAATTTTCCTGTTTCCAGAGAAGGAAATATTTCATTTAGGCCAATCAGTATATGCATAATGTTTAGTAAAATCATTAGCGACGTTTTTCACAGCTCCCCGCAATCTGAGGTTTGTACCAGGTAGACTTATCGGATGGCACAAGAAATGCTCTGCATAATCTAAATCAGAAGGTTAGGAATGCAATGTCATATTCAAATTAGACGTGGCCATGGCAGATGATAGAATCAACTAGAACTTTCTCAATACTATGCTTAGGCAGTTTGGATTCAATGAAGAATGGATTGATAAGAGAAGATTGGTATTCTTATGGAACTAAATGGTATTATAACAATTCAACTGGGGCAAATTCCTTAGCAAATTATGTCAATTATTTCAGTTATTAGCATAATGAGGCAAGTTCAAGTAGACACGCAGTTTTATCCCTTATCATCTAGGCATATAATGTGTCAAGTAGACAGATTATATTTGTATTTCATAAACATGCATATTCGTCTTATTAACATACAATTCAGTATGTTATAGTACAACAATTTAGGGCCTAATCTAGTCCTCATGTGGTTTTATTATAGATTAAGGACATTACCTCAAAATAATCCTCTGCAACATCCTCAGTTACAAATATTATTGCCCAGCCCCTCTCATTTTATTTAGTTTATATTTCTTAATATGATATCATAGCCAAAACATATACAGCTACAGATGTCCCGTCATTAATCACATCTTCAACACGGTAAAAAGAAATTGTCACTACCATAAAACACAAGCGATAATAATATTAGTATAAAATAAAGAGTGAAGAGCTTATTAGCATGATACAGCCTGAACGAAAATATACAAAATTGATTATCCATTGAAAAACACAAAACTTGTCTGTTCTTGCTACATGTTGGACTCTTTTTGTTTCTGCCTTCTGTTCTTGTTACACGTTGTACAGAACTAGTCTTCATCTGGAATACTTCCAAACTGAGGATCGGAGCAGTTAATATGAATACCAATGAAACAGACTGCAGAACCATTCTCATCACCACAGATCAACATTTTTGACCCCTCTATCATGAGATCCACACACTTGACATGCTACATCATCAATGCTGTGATCTTCTGGCATCCTCGACAACCTCTTCCATGCGGTTTACAAGGGTATTGAAAGACTTCTCGGCCCAAACATGGGTATTGTATTGTACATGTCGTTCAAGGGAGTAGCCAGGCTTGCAGACGTACTCTACAAGGTAATCAGCTAAAACACATGGTATCTCGTGTCTTAGAAACTCCTGAATCCACATATCAACACGAGGCATGCCGGGACTGACAATGGCAAAGTCAACACTTGATTGAAGAAAGCGTGTGTAAGGAGGTGAAGTCGCCAATATAGTACCATCTCCAGCCTTAATAACCCTTTTCAAAGTTTCCTAATCATCAGAAAAGGGATAAACGAGTATTTTAGAATAATGTATCCCCCCCTTCTCACTTGCCTCAACAACAAGAGAGGGACAAATAGTCCCACAGATGAGAAAAACACAATTATTTTGCGTTCATGTATAGAAAGCACTGTAACGAACTTAGCTAATGAACAATAAATAAAACATACCAGAGGAGGGGCTATACATTCTCCGTATATAATAATACGCATTCCATAAAATGCGCCATGACCAGTTCTCTCCTTCACAAGACGCCATTTCCTTGGAGCCTCTAGGTTTATTGCACCATCTTCAGTCAAGCATTTCTTGTGCCATTCATATGGCTCCTCAAGCAAAAATCTTCCAGCCTCATTGCTAGCAGTTAAGTAATCAGTCTTGAGAATCCAACTGCAAAAGACAATATAATCGGCGGAAAAATGTCATGCCAACTTCAAATTGTGCAAGCAAGTGCAAGTCAGCACTCTATTTCAACATTCACACAAACTATTCATTAACATTCTTATAGACATACTATGAAAATAAAAAAACTTTATTCCTTGAGTTAGGGTATACCTTCCAGATGCTGCGGCAGCAAAAAACTTTTCAGTTCTACGTACAGGATCTGGAACAATGAAGTGAGTTGCCTGATATGACCACTTGTGGGAGTCCCTGCATACTCTTCCTTTCAAACGCCTTATCACCAGCTGAAACTCCTTCCTTTGTAGCTTGTGCCCACTCAATATAAACCATATAGGTTCTGTTTTCACTTTTAGGATCTGTTCCACCCTCACCAAATCCATATCTGCATTGGCAGCCTTTGAGTCCTTCAAAGGACTTTTAGAAGATTTTAGCATCACTTTCCCCCTGAGATTTTTATCATTACTAATATTTTGGCTCCTCATAACAAAATCACTGTTTTCTTTCTCCACTTCTGTCAAGTTCTTTGCCTTTTTGGATGGACAAGCCTTTATTTTACGTGCAGAAGGACTTGTTTTTTCATTTTGTGCCATTGTTTTCTCTTTAATCCGTTTATTATTGCACCCATCCTTTCGTTCAATTTCGTTAAGATTTCCTACGTCTGTTGCCACCGTTCTCTTAGTTTTATTTAAAGGCCGTTTTTTCCCCTTGGTAAAGTTTTTCTCTCCACCATGTTGTACAAGTTTTGATTCACTAATCTCATTTTCTTTGCTACTAACAGCCATTTCAGCTTCAATGCCCTTATCTTCTTTTCTAATATTTTCTGCCTTAGCCATTGCACCTGTAATGCTGCCATCAGTTTGCTTTGATGAATCATTCACACCTACCCTCTTATCAGTATACATATTTTCTAAATGTTGTGCTTCAATCTCAGCAGATTTTTCTTTATCAAGTGCCGCATCAAACTTGTTTTCCTCTCTGTTGTTCGGATCCTCATTTTCATCATCCATTGATCCATCTTTATTAATAGTTTCATTTCCAGATATCCCAAGATTATTCATTCCAGTCTTTTGACCCATACTGACACTACTTGTAGGAGGAGAAATCCCAAGCTTTTTAGAACTACTAAACTTCTCATAGTCTTCCATTTCGATCTCCTCAACTGAACGAATTACAGAATCATTCTGCAGCAAAGTTTTGGGAATCTCAATGGAATCTTTAGGTTTTGTCCCATTCCCTTTGCTGAGACAAGTTCTAGAGCCCAATGCCTTTTTGGAAAGTTTCCTCCGATCAAATGTTTTTGACATCGGCACACTATCCCCTCTCTTTAGCAGTTCCAACTGAGCCTGATCACTGGATTTCTTAACCACTGATATTTTGGTTCCAGGAGATGGGGTGTCAATATTCTGCTGATTACTCTGCTGCACCACAATCTGAGCTATGGGATGTTCAGTTTTGCTTAAACAAATTTCTTTAGCTTCCAAATCACTGGTCAAGCTCCTACATTCTAATTCGTAGAGAGAAGAGAGGTGTGCTATGTCACTGCATTCTTGCCTAGTCACTGATGTTACAACTTTAGTAACATTATCTGTAAAATTCAATTCCGTGCTCTTAACCATATAACCAGTATTATTTTCAGGAGAAACATGATTACCCATCCTACATGAACCATTGATCAAGGATCCAGAGGGCGACCTGTCAGTTCTCTTCTCCACTGCTTTACCTTCCAAGATTGTTTCTGAATCGTGACTTGTCTTTAGAGATTTGGAGCTACCATGGGAAATGGTCATTTTCCTCTTATCATGCAACAAAGAATTTTCCTCCTTGTCAAGATGCAATATAGTTCCACTGGAAGGTGTTTCCATTCCATCAAAGCCAGCTTCAACCTGCTCTTCCTCCAATGTGGATATGTTAATGTCACAGCTGAGTTTATTTGCAGTGGAAGGATTTCCTGAAATACTATCATTTCTTTCTGAGCATAGCGGAAGCCGGGACTTCTTGGGACTTCTCCTAGAATAACTTTTCTCAGTTGATTTTGACGTGCTAAAATGAGGAGATCTCTTAGCACTTTTCGACATCGAAGCAGCATCATTATCAACCTTTTCAAAAATCATTTGATCATCAAATGTGTTTGATGGCAGACTGGACAGAATCTTCCCAGGACACTCATTATTACAAGAAGCCAACATTTCATGTTGACAGTTAGGAATTTCTTGTAAAAAATTTCCAGCAGGTTCTACATTGCCAAATTTAGTCTCTTTTCCAGCATTTGATAGATCCATGTTAATGTTCCCTACATTTGTCAAACTTTTAGATGCGAATGAATCTAAATTGTTTTTTGAGACTTCCTGCATCAATGATTGACGGGGATTTTTCAACTTCGCTGGTGTATTCTGAGAATTGGCTACACTTTTTCTTTCCACATCTTCTGTCTCTTCTTCAGAATCCTTGGCCTCGGCTTCCATCATCTCCAACTCATATCCACTGTAAAGGAAAAAGACCATATGAGGTGCCAAGGTAAAAGACAATATGGAATCTATCCACACTTTTGCAATGTCATTGGAAAAAACCTACCAACTTGTATCATACCTTTTATCATAATCAGCTTCTGGAAGAATCTCCCAAGTCTTCAAGCTGCAACATATATAAGAGATGAAACACCATGTAAAACAAAGAAAAATATTAAAAAGCAGCAGCCTAGAGCATATTTAAGCAAGGGAGGGAGAAAATGGATCGAAACAAATTCATTTGATGGTAGACGAACAAACTAAAGGATCCATCAAGACACAAACAGTGAAAAGATCAAGCTTGAGCATACCAATTTTCCAGCCAGCGATGGTTAACAAGCTTTATCTTCTTCATTTTCTTGGCAAGCTCATACTTGTCCCCTGTTTGGATAAAATTATCATGTTTCAGTTGAATTTGAAATATTAGAATACTTGGTTAATAAAATAAAAATGAATTTCATTAGCAAAACATTCACAATATCAAACGAGAACACAACATCATAGCATTATAATAAAGATAAAAGAATATATTAAGTGAATAAAGTAATTATTCAAAAAACATTGTGCATCATCTAATAATTGGAGTTATGAATGTTAATGGGCCTTTTAGTTAAACAATGATATTAGGTCACTTTGAGGGGCCACAGGGTTTAAGTAACACAATCTATCATCTAAAAACCAAAACTATAGTATGCCTAACTAAAAACTTATACACCTGAGCTTACATACCGAAATAAAATAAAGATCATGGGACAAATCTATCCAGAAATAGACCCGTCATCTCCACGATAAGAAGCACATAAATGAATAGCCAACTAAGCTTAAGGGTGGGCAAAAATTACCCAACTATGTCTAGCTGGTTTATTCTGGTTCTCAGGTGCAATGGTGAACTTGAGAAGTAGAACATTTAAAACAGTTTTCTTTTTTAAATTTTTTAACTTCTTAGCTTCGTTAAAAATGTAAATTCATTGGTAGGTAAATTCTAACTAATTGGACCCTCCCTGGTTCAGTTTTGTTTTCTGTAGAGAACCAAGCAGTTAACCAGTTCTCTAACAAGATGATTTATTGTCACGTCATTCCTTCTGGTAAAAACCAGACCAATTCAGACCATGGCCAATCTTAACAATTTGTAATGTACTAGCAGCAAAGAATAAAAGAGGAACCAAGATTTGTGGGCAGAATAAGATCAGTCGTGCAGTGTTACTAATAGCCAGAAGAAATTGTAAATACAACTGCCATAGCATGAAGTCTTAAATATCCACCCTTGTGTAATAGAAGAAAACTGACACCAAAGATGTACAGATCAACAAGGCCCTGGAAATTCCACTAGTAGTTCAGGTGCCATTATTACTTCAAAAGTTAGACATTTTGAAGGTGGTGAATCAGCCAAGTAAAATGCTTATAAGTTAACATAAAAATTGCAAACGATGACATAGAAAAAAAAGGAAAAATCAAAACATATTATTAACTCCAATCCAATATATTGCACTCGTGCACGTACAGAAAGCATAAAAGAACCCACCCTCAAATTTGTAGCATATAAGATGAGTAACCTTGTTAGCAATCAATGGCTTCGAAAAATTTGCACCCATCAATCCAACCATGGTCTGAGCAAAGTAAAGGAACAAGTAAGATTACATGTCACAATCTTTAAGCAACAGCTTGTAGAGAATTATTTTTAATAAAGCATTTAGCAATTAACTGGAATTTTAGACGGTATGCTGTACTTTAGTTAATCTCTAGAAAGCACAAGAGAGAAGGGTTTAGAAGAACCATTATATCATCTCGGTCCTGCCGTTGATATCCAGTCAAGCAAACAACAAGAGATTTGGCACCAGGAATCCCATTCAAAGCTGTTAAAGGTCTATACATAACCTGAAGGAAATCATACGTACAACAAAAATGAAAGAGCTCAAAGTTCTGAAAAAGTACTTATAGTCATAGAGACCATAATAATACTTTTAAGCACAGTGCACTGACTAGAAACGCTGGAATCAAAATCCACACACTAAACCCCATATTGCCATATCATCAACAATGATGTTTTTAAGTGGAAATTTCTTAATTGAGTGTGAGAAGCAACATCCAATAATAAGCACGGAAATGGAATCACCATAAATCTCAGGCACAATATTGATTCAGTAAAGATCAAAGGAGAAAAATAGAAGAGGAGCAAAAGGCAATTATATTTCAAACTTGATGAGCCAGAATAAGCTACATTCCCGTTGGCATAACTAAATTGTTTCTATGTTCCTAAAAGGCAAGAAAGAAGAAAAAATGTGAGAGTGAGGGAGAAGGATCTTGAATTGCATTTAATATTTATTCGCAGAAAGCTTAAATTAGACACAACTTGAAAAGAAAATGGCACAGAGAAACAAATATATGAATTGTAATTGGAAACAAAAACTGACAGAGGATGGATCAACGGGCATTCCCGCATCAAAACTATGATCAACCCATGGGGCAGTCACCAATGTCTTGCCATCTCTTCGAGCAGTAATGCATAAGGGATCATCCTGCATCGCACATATGCACCAATTCAGGTCTCAACTTCATTAATCACGTCAACGATAAAAATAAAAAATTAAGAAGCCATATTGATTAGTGAAACTACAACTTCTCTAATTCGTTGCCCTTTCTTAAAGAGCTTTATTAATAACAATCACTTTACTCACGTAAATAAGCTTATCAACAATCACGTGAGTGCAATCCGGACCATAATCACCTGCATCAAACCCTCCTCCTTCCAAAAGCTTCGCCCGTGTCTAAGCAAGTAAAGAAAAGGACAAAAATAACCAAGTCACAATAAATCAAATACTATTATATCTATGAAAAACTACAAATAAAAAACTAAATCTATATGAAATGAAATGAAATGAAATGCAAAAGAAAAACCTTGTCTTTTTCGATGGAATTGAACCCGAGGAGAACAAAGCGAACTCCGATGAATGTTTTTGAAGGATCTTCATATGCTAAATCTTGCTTGAGTTCCACCATCGACTCTGGAAACTGAACGTGGGGGACAAATTTTTTGGTAAATTAACTGTAGAGACTTCAAATTTAAATAGAAATGCAGCGAAATAAACTATTACGAACCCTAGTTGAAGAATCGAACTGAATAAAGAAAAAGGGGAAATAAGGTATTGCAGTTTAGCCAAAATTGGGGAAATGGTGAATAGTGCAGAGCACGCGAAGCTTCTCGGATTGGATTGGGAATGGCGAATGGGCGGGAGAGAGAGTAAAGGAGGGATTGATGTGTGGTACTGGCGGGAGAGGTAATTTCAAAAAAAATTGGCTGAACATTTCAAGTTGTATCTCTCTGTGTTTTGTCGCGTGTATACTGAGAAATGACACTAAGAGCTTGTTTGTAGCTCATTATTGAAAGAAGAATTTAAGTTTTAAATAATATTTTTTGAAGAATGTGTGGTTGAAATTTGAAGTAACTTTATTGATTTGTGTATAGAATATTTTATTGGATGAATGTGTGGTGGAGAATCTTACTGTAGCGAACAGAGTTTTAAATTAATGGTAGACAAATAGGGGCTAAATATACAACTAGGGATGGCAAAATGATCGAGTAGTTTGTCGGCTCGATTAGTCAAAGCTCGGCCCATGGATTCGAGCCTCGTCGGACGAACCAAACTAAAGTTCTGGGCTAGTAAAAAATATGAAGAAAAAAGTAAAAAGAATAGAGCTCGTCGGCTCGTCGGCTCAACTCGTGGGCCGAGCCAAGCTCGAGTTCGGCTCGTGCTCAAACAAGTTTGAGCTCGGCTCGTCACTTAGGATAGATGGGCCGAGCCGCCACCACTATATACAACCCCTCACAATAGGGAGTGCTCACAGATTTTTATTATATATGGACCTCTTTTTCGTGTGTGGTGTCAACCCCGATATATAAATAGCAAAATTTCTATCTTTTTATTCCGACAGTCTCTATTTGGATAAATTTATAAATAAATAATATTTGGAGTTAATTACATAAATGTGTTATTGAAAATAAGGTTGATCTTTTATAATAATTTATAAATTTTGCCAACGAAGTCATAGATAATTTTATTTTTGAAGTAAACTGTTATTTTTTTTAATGGATTTTTACTTTATTGTTAAAAATAAAAAAAAGAAATGTTTATTACTCATAGGTTATAACGGAAAGAAGTCTAGTCGGGCTTGCACTTTACTGGCCATTGGCCAACTTTTGAAGTATTGCAATGGTAAAATTTCCGTCCATACAAAAACAGTCTTTCTCCGTTAGACTATTACTACAATTCGTATTTCTCCATCATGAGTCTAGAAGGAAGGAAGTCGTATATTTCACCTATAAAGCTTACTAGTGTGAACACACACACGTTTCCATGTGTTACACCCGATGCGATCGCAATGCACGTTATCGTCAATGTCTCAAACTCTGTTGATTTTAGCATAGCTAGTTCGCTTGTGACGATCCCAAAATTTCGCTTAAAACTTTTTTTATTTTTGAAACAGTATTTTGTCTTCAAATGATGATACTGATACCCATAAGAAGACTTAAAACTATGGCAGACGGCAAATTGTTTTTAAATCTTTAAACTTGTTTGAGATAGATTTTTCTTGTCATTAGCATTAAGAAAATAAAAATATAATTTGCGTTCTTGAGTCTATCACATCCTTGTTCGGGTTTGATTTTACTCAGAGTGAGTACGAAAAGTAAAGCCGTGGAACGAAGTTGTTAATTAAACTTGAGCGGAAGAAATAAAAATATAAATTGCGTTCTCATTTGTTTATATAATTCTACCTTCGTTACAAAGATTATATCATATCGATTCGTAGGACACTTTAACACAAAAGCATAAGATCAAAGTCACAACCCGACTACTTTACGAGTCTTGGACAAATGGACTGGATAAGCAACTAAATCACTTTTCTTTCTAAAGTACCATCATGGCAAATCATAACATCTCATAATCAAAATATACTACAAAGATCCAAAATCACTTAACACATGGTGGTTAACAAATGTCTATTACGAGGTTTAAGGGCTTGTTTGAGCCCCATTTTTTTTTGCGAAAAATGCATTTTTCAATAGAGTTATGATGAAGAATGTGTAGTAAAAAAAAGTCTTGAGTTTGCATGTAGTATTATTTTATTGAATAACGTGTAGTTGTAATTGGTCAAATCATTGTTCGAAAATGTATTTTGATAAAAAAGAAAAAATGGGGTTCAGACAAGAGCTAAATCTATAACATTTAAGCACGTAACGTATGGGTGTTTAGAAAAGTTATTTAGCTAGATTTGAAGGTAGAATCTCAAGTAGACAAAAAATGAATCTTCATATCACACATGAGTGGTTAGAAAAGTTATTTTATATAACATTTAAGCATATCACATATGAGTGTTTAGAAAAGTTATTTAGCGAGATTTGAAGGTAGAATCTCAAGTAGACAAAAAATGAATCTTCATCGGTTTCCCAAAAGTATTCTTCTCCATTGACCGGCCTCTTCCAGATTGATCCTACAAGCTCGAGAATCCTCACTTCATCACCTAAGAAAGTCGTGAAACGACTATGAACACCGACGTCCAATGAATAAATTACTATGCATGCACACGCGTAGCAAGAGATGGCATAATAAGGCATTTAATATTGACATGCATGCACTATGTCTACATTTCATCTCGATTAGGGCCCTTCGGCCCCTTCCCATAAATATGTTTGTACACCTTGAGCTCATCTTGAAAATCGTAAGCACAATGAGCTCATCTGGAAAATTTTAGGTTACACAAACTCTATGAGGACTCCACCGTGTAAGCTACACAAGCTCTAGTTGAATTACACAAACATTTGGTCTTTATTGATCAATATTACTTTGGACTACATAAATCTCTTATGGGTATGGGGTACGCATGCCCTAGTTGGTGTACAAATATATTTAGAGATCTTTAGTGTGTCAAACTATAATTTTGTCCACGTGCATGATTGATGCACAGCACTCAGAAAAAAAAAATCATAAACTAATTGAAAAGGAGAATAAATAAGAAGGATTTTAGATGTGGAGGCTTTCCTTGACTAGTTGAATGAGGCAAAATAGTTTTCTGAAATCACGAAGGTTAGCGAATAATGTAAAGTTGCAATTATTGTGTACAAACTTAAGGGAAGAGCAGAAGCCTAGTGGCAGAATATACGTGATGAACGTAACAGGTTAAGACAACTACCTATAAGGGACTTGATCATGATAAAAGAATTGACGCAACAATGATTTCTTCTTAGAGACTATGTATAGGCCTTGTATCGACAATTTTTACATTGTGGACAAGGAAGTTGTTCTATGGCTCTCTATACTGAGTAGTTCATGAGGCTACAATTTCGTTGTGATGTAATGGAGATTGATGATTATCAAATCGCGCAATTTGTAAGGGGATTAAAATATGAGATTCATGACAAGATAAGGTTCAACCCATTCATTCCTTAACAGAAGTTAAGAAGATGGCATTTCGAACCGAATCACTGCTTGCACCGCAAAAATGGCACCCTCCACCTTTTCAAAGACTTTTAGATGATATTGTTCAAAGAGCACCAGAAAAGGGTCGCTTCCACCCTACGCCACGACTAAACCACCCGCGATCGTCGATGCAATAGAATCAAAATGGGCTATAACCTAAGAAAAATCGAAGGGTAGGGTGGTAAATAATCCAAATATAAAATCGACTGTTGGAAAGTGTTACAGATACGAAAAGCCTAGATATGAATCAAATGAATATCCTAAACGAAGATTGGTACATATTGCAGATACAATTAATGAAGAAGAAGATGATGATTAGGAATATGTCGAAGAAGAGGGAGGGGAAGATACAATTAATGAAGAAGATGATGAGGATTAGGAATATGTCGACGAAGAGGGAGGGGAAGGGTAACATCAATGAAGTGTGTGGAGAAGAACAAGGAGACTTATATTATACAAAAAATCTTATACTTGTCCAAGCAGAAAGAGTTGACTAAGCATGGGAAGATCTTTCAAGCAAAGTGTCGAGTCAGTGAAGCTATTTGCACTTTGATCATAGACAATTGCAATTATGAAAATCTAATCACCAAGAAGTTGGTGGATTATCTGAAGCTACCAACTGAACCGTATTCATCTTCTTATCAGATTTGTTGGATTGAGAATGGCCCGTTTATTCAAGTGATTCGAATTTGTAAGGTACCTTTGTTCATGAGTGTGATGGGTGTATAAGTTCAGAAATTAATGAAATATGATGAGTGAATAGAGTGTGTCATGTTAAATTTTACAGATAATTGGAGAGTATTTTAAAATTTCATTAATTACTGAAACATGATGAGTAAATGATGAAGCGCATGTATAAAAATTTAACTACTATCGAAAATATTTTAAAATTTAATGAATAAAGCAATACTTAGCCCATATTTGTCTACCACTAATCTAAAAAAATGTTTGTTGCGGTGAGATTCTTCACTACACATTCACCCAATAAAATATTCTACAAATAAACCAATAAAGTTATTTTAAATTTCAACAATATATTCTCTAAAAAATACTATTTATTACTCAATTTTTCTTCCAATAATAGAAGACAAATACACATTTAATATTCGCCGAATTTCAAAGGAAAAGTATCACATCTTAAGAAAAGTAAAAATCAGTTGGCAGAAAAAGTCTTTCAAGTTAAAATAATATCAAATGACTGTAATTCTTGAAAAGAGGGAAGAAAAAATTGGATACACATTGGCATGTGCCTTTGATTCCCATTTTCTTCAATTCCAGTATATTCAAAGCATTGATACAATTTCAAACCAGTTACCGGTCAAGAAATCCAACTACTATATATTTCTTTAAGCTGAACCCTGAATTTCAGAGATTGAATTGGAAAAAAATCAGAAGAAATGGGTTGGATGAGTAGATTTTTAGCGGCAGTGACATTCTTGGCAATCGGTGTGATTTTTTTGCCGGAGAAATTGGGATCGGAATCTCAGGATCAGCATGCTCCGAAACTCACCACTTTATTGAAGTTGGCTCACTTGCTCAGCTTCTCCACCGCGTGGGGCGCCGCTCTCTGGGTAACCTTCATCGGAGGCATTATCATGTTCAAGTAATCTATCTACCCTAGTTTCACTTTATTAATTAAAAATCGAAACTAGGGTTTCCTCTGTGAAAATAGTGTCAATATGTCTAGAAACTTGAGCACGAGTTGTTAATTTCATAAGAAGATATTGGTAATTACTAAAACGGCATATTAAATTACTGTTGCACAGGAATTTGCCAAGGCATCAATTTGGGAATTTGCAGAGCAAGATGTTTCCGGCATACTTTTCAATGGTGGGAGTTTGTTGTGCAGTGGCTGTTGCAATTTTTTTATCGATGGAGATGGTGGTGCCAACGTTGGGTGGGTGCAGTGGCGTCGACTGTTATTGCTACTGTTGGTGGTGTTGGGAAAGAGGGGGAGGATGGTAGGTGATTTTTGACTTTTAAATTTAATTATTAATATATTCTAATTGTGATTATTGTTGAGAAAAATATAAAGTTATAATTTTATCCTTTTAGAATTAGTCAAAATTATTGTCAATGTTAATTATTTGATCAACTAATGATCAAACTAACATTTTCCATTCAATTGGACTTCAGTTGCGATATTTTGAAATGTTTGGTACCGTGAGTGGCATAAATGAAATGTTTGGTATCGTGACTACAATTTTTCCTTAAATATATGAATATGAGATGCTTTTGTTAATTTTATCATTTAATACAACGTTACACGATGATACCAATGGAGAATAATAGAAAAGTAAATATGAGAAAATGACGAGGATTTAGTGGGAAATGTTTAGGTGACTTGTTATACGGTGGCAATGGGACGAGTCAAGGTCGAGGGGTAACTATTCACGTCACCTGCCTCGTTGAGTTAAGACATGGCAGAGCGAGGCGAGGCATCTGCTCTGTTTAACATCCCATTTATTTTTTTAGTATTTTTAGTTGGTGAAAATCGTTACTTTTTTTTTCCCAATTTGTAGAACAATTCATTTTCATTTAGAAAGAATGATGATTCTTTCTTTTATTTGATAAAAGACTTATATCTTAAAATGAACTTTAAAAAGGATGGAGACCATGTTCCCCATGCCAACCCCTGTTCTGCTCCCATTTCTAGGCCATGACCCCCACCCCACTCTTTTGTACCAGATTAGGTAAGAAATCTCATTCGAGTGAGATTCGCGGATATCGAATTGAACGGAGTTTTTGCCATTCTTACCCAATCACTTAACCAAATGACCTTTAGTTCAATAAAAAATATAAAAATTAACAAATACCTATTATACCCTCAAAACTTATCGTTGGCATTCTCAGAAGGCGATTCTAGAGGTGACTTCATTGACTAGAAATTCAAAGCTCCTATGTTAAGGATCAAGTAGATTTCTCTCATATAAATCTCCAACAAGTGAAAGAAGCCCCAATTCCAAGGTTACCATTTCTTATATTGTTCCTGTGAAGAACTAATTCATCGATTTATCATTCCCGAAATTGACTATGCCGAATATAAGATGTTAAATTTGAATGTTCAAATCTTGACATGGAGCAATAATCATTATATTTTCATATTTAACATTAAAGGATGATCCATCGACTAAAATTAGGCATCGCATTGAAGATATAAATTCTCAAATACATGGTCCAATAGCCATAAAAAAGTATTTGTAGTGGTCATCGGCATCTGTCTCAGTATAGAATGTTGATCCAGGAGATCTTCCCTTATTACCTAGCCAGTTTAACACAACTCTCCTAAGGTGAACCTATATTAAATCTTCCAATGTGCATTCTTTTGCCTTTCAAGATTTTTGATAGCTTCTGACCATCTCGAACTCTCGATTAATGTAGTGAATAATATCTGCATGTCTAAATATTATCATTGAATCTTGAAACTTGTGCATTTTATATCTTCCATTAACACATGATCTAGATTGTTTGTGATAATTAAGATAAATACCTATTGAGCAAGTATGTTCACGTGCTTAACAACGAACAATAAAGAAATTAGTTGTGTCAAACTACTGTCATCTACGCTAACAATTGTGTAGATTGTCTTGTTCGATTTCTTCATTTTGAATTTAAAGTTGTGTTTCAGTACAATTATGTGCACAACTTCTTGAAGATCTTTCTTGGTGTAAAAATAGTTGGTTGATTTGTAATTTTTTATCATCGAGAATCACATGTGAAGTACGAGAAGATTGTGAACTAGGCCCAATTTACGAGTTCCCACCTGACTTTTGTCTAAATTTGGATAAAGCAATGAGATCTTGGTTTGTAAACGGAATTTTCTCCTCATCGTCTCGAATTATCTTGGGGTCTATATATCCTGATATGTAGATCCGTCTTCGAAATAACTATAGCATTCTTTTGAGCTATCTTTACCATGTTCCAAAAATCATCACATGATGGTCCCACTTCATCACTTGCTTCATGTTCATTATCAGGGATATCCTTCCTCACAAAAGTTACAGAAAGAGAAGAATGATATTTTTGGTTGAGTTGAATCAGCCACCTCACTTGCAAGTTAGAAGTAATCTTTATTGGTGGAATCAAGAAATGTGTATTGTCGGCAAAAAGAAATTTGAAACCCATCTTGTACTTAGACGGTTCAACGTTAAGAAGGTTTTGTACATTATGATACACGTTCACATATGGTGCAATGTGCAGTAACCGATACATGAAGTGCATCAACACCTTCTCCATTACTCCCGGTCCAATTTCATGTCGATTGATAATGTTCATTTCCTTAGAAACTTAATAAAGTAACAAATTGCAAGTAATATTGAATCCATATATGCATTTTAATACAAATTTTTTTAAAAAAAGTTAGCTAAGTGTGGATGCAAAACCAGATAGTTGGTTAGTCAACTGAGGACCATCTATTAATCAACGTCTAATAACAGACCATCTGTTAGCAACTTAGCATACAGTCTAGTAATCGAATGTTAATAGATAGTTAACAAGCTCTCTATTTAACAATGTACAAATCACGTTCTTTCTTATGAATTTGCTCAGAAAACGATAAATATGTCCAATAAGTCGTGCACTTCTATCTAAACACGCTAAAATAAACCAATATAGCATTTAACAATTATAAACGAAACTCAAACTAACGAATCCAAACTAAGTAAACACAAGAAAGTGCAAATGTTCTTATTGATTCAAAATGATGACTTCTAGTAACTGTTCACGAGATGTTTATTTTGAATTCTGAAGACAAACATGAGTAAGTAGAATAGAAATTAGTGAAGTTATAGTGTTGGATGAGAGATTTCGATGAAAATGGTTAAGGAAAGAATTGGAGACTTGTTTTAAATTTGAATGAGTTACTATGATATATTTTCTTTTGTAATTAGAAGAGTATTTATAACTTTTTACTTTTAGGTTATTTTAGTAATTTTCAAATCTGAAAATTATATTTTTAGGCCTCTAGTTCTTAAATTTGTAAGTTCTAACTGACACCCATGACCAGGCCAATTCGCCTTTTCCCTGGAAAATGACTTCTTTCAACCCAACGAAACATTTACTCTAGTCAATGCTCCTAACAAACCGCTTCTTGTTTGCATGTTACCACACATAAAATTGTTTGGACAAAATCTGCATTTTCTAGTTTCTCCATTCCATTCCATGCAATTTCCATTTCTCCATCCCTTCTCCTCTCCTCCGCAACACCACCATCCTCTCCATCATGGGAGATCTTCGACTCAGAAACACATAATTTTTACAACATTATTGGTATTCCAAAGACTGCATCCCTCCCTGATATTTGCAGAAAATACAAATGTCTTATTTTCAAATGGCATCCTGACAAAAATCCCAAAAACAAAGCCGAAGCTGAAGCCAAGATCAGATCCATCAATGAGACCTATAGGGTACGTCCTTAACTGGGATTTCATCCTTTCTATGCAAGACTTGCAATTGAATTTTGTTCTATTCACCGTATTGAATAATTGTATGCAAACTGTTTGTTTTTCTGTGTCAATGAATTAACTTGCAGGCCCTTAGCATTGAGAAGAAAGACAAGCAAATTTATCGAATGGAGATGAGCCAAAAATACCAAACTATTACCAAACGGATGATGAATTCTACATTTCTAGCCCTACGCTTCTTTCACGTTCAAGCAGCCAACGCAGCCCATTCCCAAGTTCAAGAAATTTGTCCAGAAATTCAAGCCGAAGACTCAGAACTCCAACACCAGCAGATTACTATGCCGATTTTCCAAGAAATCCAACCAGGGTTAGCGCTCCATCAACACCCAGTGCCACTAACCCAAGAGATTCAAGGCCCCTATCAAAGATTATGAGCAGAAGAAGCAAAACCCGTATTAGGTTTTCGAGGTCTGCAGCCTGGAAAAAACCACAGGCCATTGAAAAAAAACTAGAATGCACCCTTGACGAATTGTTGCATGGATGTGTCCAAAAGATCAAGATCACAAGAGATGTCATCTCAAATCCAGGGTATCATTCTCCAAAAAATCATTTTTCACTTGGAAAAATCTCTCCCAAACAAGCAAAATCAGAAATATAGAAAATGTGATGAATCATTTGATTATTACTGCTTTTTTGGGCTCTAGAAGGGGTAGTTTATGCACACTCGCTATATGTTATGGTTTCACTTTCTGAACTCTCTATATATCTCCTGACCACAGAAGTGGATGAAGGAATTAGCAGTTGGCTTCGCTCTAAACCCATAATCCACTCTTTCGCTCTTTCTTATTAGAGAATTAGTGATATCTTAAAAGGTGTATATTTGACGTAGAAGTTGTTGACTTGACATTGAAAGGTGTACATTTGAATTGAGAGAGCTTTTAGCAGATTTGGCTTGAGTCGGGGAGTTTTTTGTTTGCATCATATGACAACTTTTTTGAACTTGTGCTGAACACGCTAGAATTATCTCTTAAAATGATGAGATATCTTTTAACACACCACATGATATTGCTTGATCTGAAGCAGATGATGAAAGAAAGGCACAAGATAGAAAGAGAAGCGAATATTGGGGAAGAAGTTGGGTCGACAAAGAACCAAGAAGTTGCGAAAAAAAATCCAAAGCTTGCTGCCATGAACAAGAAATTTGGAATGATTCACGGACTATCATCTCTTTCTAATATCATGTCATTCGGTAGCCTTGCCATGCATTCTTGGTATTTAGCAGGTAAAATCGATCTGTAGATCAGATCAAATATACCATTTCTCTCGGGTGGACGTTTCTGGCTGTGATTATGTGTCGAAATGAATACGGACTCTGAATCTGTTAGCTTTCTTGGACGTACAAGTTACGTATGAAAAAACAAGATATGTTAGAATAAAAAGTTGCTATTAACAATTTGCCCTTTTCTATTGAGAAGACGTATTAGGCTGCCGTTACAAGTCAAAATGGATATCGACTCTGAATCCTTTAGCTTTCTTTGATGCCGATTGTGCTTGCTTCCACAAGTTACGTATTGATATAGACATTGATCTTGTGGAGGTATTGAGTAATAATATTCAGTTAAAATCATTCCAAAGAATGGAATCTCTTAATATTATCTGAAAATAATACAATTTATGCCAATCAAGTTTGCTTTGGATTTCTTGTTATACTTGCTCTCAATAGACATTTAATCCATAAAAGCCATGGTATGAAAACGAAAACTCTTGCCACGTACGTGGTTGATATTAACTGATGTTAGCTGCAATTTTGTTTTCTTCTGTACAAAGATTAATTATTGCTATACGGATAGAGACGTGAAAAGGTAACAAAGAAACACAGATGGTGCCAATGAGAATAATATCATGTTCATTCTAATTACGGAAGATATTGCTTTCAAGTTTCAACCTTTTCAAATACTCGATATCTAAAGAGAACTACGATCACATTTACATTTCATGTGTTCATGTGCAATACAAGAAGAAGTTGGCATTTCGTAATGAAAACGAAAATTACCAGCTATGCACTTCATGCCTGGATCCATAGAACACAGAAATGTCAATATACATGATTTTTCGCAAAACGATTGCCAAGAAACGTTGATATAGCATGATTTTTCAATGAAACTATCACAATGTAAATCAAATTTCTCATTTATGTGAACTATGTTTTCTCTTCATGCAACTTTCCGATTTTCCCATCTACAAAACAAGGGAAAGTGGGTTGCTAGCTTCTATATACAAATGAATAAAGAATAGTCTACTCGTAACACCAACACATTCGTCTAGATATATAAACCAAGCCCTACCATGCACCATTTTCCCTACCAGTGTAGGGACCGGTCAAACCTACCTGATATTGACCCAGCCCCCTAGGAGCCCAGTGTCCTCACTAGCACACCTAGCCGGTGTACCAATACCATTTTGCAATGACCAATCAAACCTACTCGATATTGTTAGGTTTCGGACCTTGTAACAGCCACCCTTGTTTCGTTTCCGTGTGAAAAAAAAAAAAAGCTTCAACAGTAGTTTGCACGCTAGTCTTACGTGTATAGGCACAAGCTTTCCTTCTCTGGATGATGTGGGGTTCTACGACTTGCCCGATCAATGAAAATTGATCAAGTTGCATGGACCCAATATTAACAACCTTGCAGGGAACCAGAGCACCACAAACAAATGCATGCGCTGTGATGCAACGAACCTACTAAACCGTTCGAAAGACTCTTTACCGGTATGTAAGATTCCAGAGAAATGGAATTGACCTTGACCCGTGTTACCCGATGTAATAGGCCTACTCAAAAGGATGCCAGCATTAAATCCTCGTGGAGTCACGAGTGGCCACCAAACTTTACGCCGGTGTTCTCGCCTAGATTTTCTAATGCGGTTGAGATCATGACGGACAACATTCCTAAGAGATTTCAAGTACGAGTTCACGTCATGATCTCTCATAATGGTTCCTTCAGAACCATATGCAGAGCGGTCACTCAATATCTCAAGTGGGTGTGGTGAGTTCAAAAACGCTGCCCGTGCAACCCGGATTTGCTTGGCTGCCTTGCTGGCATCTGTCACCGGACAGGTCAATAAATAAAGACCACTGCCTGAGGGAAGAAGGTGGTGGTTTGGAGAAAATTTCTCTTCTGGTTGAAGAATTATAAACTCTCCCATTGGATCGTATAGCAGCTTCTGTCAAAATGAAAGTACAAGTATTTTTAGATCTGAAAAGATTTTCAAAAGAAACTCAGCAAATATCAAAGTATTGACTTTGAACTCCGGCTCACAATGGAATTAGCATGTTACCTGGTTATTAAGACATGGATGATTCCTGAAGTTCCCATTTACTGCCTTAAGAAACTCAATTACGTGATTCGGATAGTTGCAAGAGAATGCTCGGGGAACGATGTCTCTATGCATTGTGATTGCCTGTACATGACTTCGAGGCAGTCCTAGTCTGTGCAGGAGACGATCCCCTCCGCACATAATTGATGGTGCACCAAATGTTATGACAGGAAGCAACGAAGAAACAGGTGCTTCACCCTTTATTAGCAACATGAGATTTATAAGCAAAGATAGACTTCCCCCAAGAGAGTGTCCAGTGAAACGAAATCTGGCATGCTCTCCATGTGATTTTAGGTGTGCGTGAACTTCGGGTAAAATCTGGTTGTAAATCCCCTTTGCAGCCTCGTAAATTCCTCTATGCACAAGCACGTCCAGCTCCTGAAATAGGGAAAAAATGTATCAATAGTGCTTACAAAAATGATCTTCCATGAGGAATCCGTGGTTTTCCAGAAAGAAACTTCGGAATGCACTTTTTCACTGATTTCTTCAACAATGGTTCACAAGCTTGAAAGAGTATCTGACTAATTTACCTCAAATTGAATTGGCTCAAAGAGTAGATTGGCTTGCCAGGATGCCAGTGACTCGGATCCCTGCCAATAATAGACATTTGGAAATGTTTAGTGTTAAAAATAATCCAGCTTATATAAACTGCCACACAAATCATGAAAATTACAGTTAGCCATTGATTAATTTATGCCAAGTTGATCATCATTGTCATAAAATCAGCTATTAAAATGACTAAAGCTCACAGTCCCATCCACATAGGAACAGAAATAAGATGATTAAGAGCATGTTTCACTAACATGTTTGAATATGTTAAACTTGTCTTTCACATTAAAAAAGCTACTTACTCCGTGGAACCATCTTATAGTCAAAATAAGTAACTTACTTCTTTCCAACTTAATCGAGCAGAGAATTAATTTATTTCATTACTTATTTATTTCTTTGTAAGTACACTTTTTAGGATTATCCAAACATGGTCTTATGCCTTACATGTTTACCTCACAGCCGCATCACGAATATAATCTAATACACTACAAAGAAGCAATACTTGAAGAAGATCTGCCTATCCTACCTGAATGACAAAGAATCTTGTGGCACTCTGATCATCATCACATGCAAACCACTCACATGGTGATGAGTGAGTCGAATTCAGATCATCTGCAACAGCCTGCTTTACTTCCTCCTTTGCAGCAACCACTGACGTAACCGAATCAGTGGTTGCCATTAATGAAATTACATCCTGGTTTATCATATCGACATTGTTCTCGATTTCACCGGTTTCTTCGGGCAAGTTTTCGTTTCCCATGAATTTCGAGGATTTGAAGTGAAGAATGCTTTTTGTATGAGATTGTAAATAGGAAGCAGCAGAAGCAGCAATTTGATAAGCAGATATGCTTATCCCGTTTCCATCAGTCTTCTCTTCTTTGCATTCTGCATCCCGAGCTTCTTCAGCTGCTGTATTTTCTTCTTGGTGCGGCTTTTCAGTCGATGCCATCTCCTCATGGGCCTTCAACGCCCGTTCTTTCTTCTCCAATGATGAGGTCACAAAGCGTCCATGGTTTCCAAGGAGATTCCCAGACTGTATGACAATAAGAAAAAATAGAACCATCAAATTGTCACCAATATGCATAACTACTCAACCCAATAGAGCTCCTAAATCGACAGCACAACTTTCAAAACTGAACCCATTGTCACGTCCTAAAAGAGATATCATAGATAACCTGCATAAATCCAGAGCTACCAAAATCCTACCCAGAATTTGCCTCTGGACACCTAAGGACAATTCAGGCGTCCGAGGAGAGAGACTCATTTTTTTTTTTTTTCAAGGCAAGCTTACCTTTTGATACTGCTGATTGTATATATGGAGACAATACAAATGTACAAATTGATCATACATCAAAAGAATTCTTGCTTCCGGGCAATCAAATTGAAGACAGATGAAAATGCAAATGAAATTGAGAAGGGGGGTGGGGTGAAGAATTAAATCATACCTTGATTTTGGGAACGGAATAAGCTAATTTTCCCAAATAAGACATATGAGCATATAATCTAGCTTCTGCAAATGGCAACTTCTTAAGCAGCTTTGAAAATGATTCTTTATCATATTCAATATTTTCATCATCATTAATTGCCCACACGTCACATTCTTCATACCCTTCACAACATTTCATTTTTTTTTCATCATCATTATTATTTGCAATTGAATCCCCATTTTTATCCTCTTCTTTCATTTTACCCTCCAATTCCTCAAAAATCCCACCATTTTTTTCTTCTTCTCCTTCTTTCCACAGAGAACCTACATGCAAAATTTTGAAAACCCAATTCCCATTCGGTCCTTCAGGTTGCTTCTCTTCTTTATCAACTTCTCCGTCCACCGAAACGGCGTCGTCCACAGAGGCGGCCGGTTCGTACCGGTTTTTACCTCCCGAGGATCTGAGTGGCTGCCGGAAAGTGGAACCCCACGGTGAGTTCCTCTCCGAAGCCGAGGAAACAGAAGGATTATCCGGCGACGAAGATTTTACAGCCGCCAATGACCGCCCCGTCGCCGTCGCAGCACTAATTTGCGCAGAATGGATTGTACGGACTTCTAGCACCCCATTCCCGGCAACGGAGATTGGCAACGTCATTCCATGGATCCCTGGCTTCAAACAAAATGCATCCATAGGAAAAAAAAACCCTTTAATCAGTTAATGTCCCTTGAATAATTCAAATTCCTCCTTTTTAGTTTATGTCATGCGATTCTCTTATTATCTATAACGTCTATACCTACAGACATATATACATGTATAGCTATGGAGGAGAGATAGGAGGCTACGTGAAATTCAATCTTTGAATTTTGAGTGTTCTTTAATAAATGAACCAATGCTAGAGAGAAAGCGAGAATGGAATAGAGGGCGAGAGTCGGATTTGTTCTTCATTTTAAACCAAACGGGTGACCAAACTTCTTCA
>CAIGRB010046844.1:58856-71411 GCA_903798255.1 Fraxinus quadrangulata | reverse complement strand
CACACACACCATACCTCCGTCAACTCCTACAAAATTTCACTCTCAAAGCCTACTCATTTTCTCCTCTCCCTTCTCTCTCTCTCTCTCTTAATCTCCCACCATAGTTGGCGCGAGCTCCCACCGTGCTCGCTGCGAAGCAATTAATAGAAGAATATTTGTGATCAATAAAATGGTTAATTTGTGATCAATAAATAATACGTGATCAATAGAATATATAATTTATGACCAATAAATAATATGAGACTTTAAAAATGTGAAATTTCGACTAAGTTTATAATTGTAACTCACAATTTGTTAAGTTGTGATCAATTAATTTACTAATTTGTGATCGAGCTATAATTGCATCCAATTATTTTAATAATTTATGATTGTGAAATAAGTTGTAACTTATGAAATTTGTGATTTATAATTGAAAAATAATATTGGATTTATTAATTTGATAATTTGTGACTATAAATAAATTGTGACCCATAAAATTTGCAATTAGAAAAAATGTTTGACATATTAATTTGATAATTTGTGATCGATATAGAAATTGTAACCTATAAAACTTGTAATTTGTGGTTGAAAAATAATACATGATCCATTATTTTGATAATTTGTGACCAAGAGATAAGTCGTGACCTATAAAATTCGTGTTTTTTGACTGTGACGTTTATAATTGTGACAATTACGTAACCATGACCATAAATTATATAATATCGTGACCTTAATGTATTTAATTAATAGTATATTTTTTAATTAATAGAATTTAATGAAGACCTGATTTTTTATATAATAAACCTAAATTCTTAATTTTATAATTGTATTCTGCAACCACCACATATATGTAATGTTTCCTTAACTTTAGTTTTTAAATTGCTATATTAAGTACGATGCATTTATAATTTTTTATTAGTAAATGAAACATTTTATTTAATTAAATATAATTTTTAATTTAATAATTTAGTAGTAATATAATTTGTAATTAACTCCTGTTTGACAACTATTATTTCAAACTTTTTTTTATACAAACTTTTTTTAACCACACATTCACATAATAAAATATTTTACATGTAAATTCAAAACTTCATTTTACCCAAAAATGGTTGTCAACTGGGGGCTAAATAATTTATGAAATAAATTAACTGTTGAATTAAAATAACCTATCTTTCATAGCATGCATTATCATCGGCGTCGCTAATTCATAATTAAACAGTTTTTGAAATAAATTAACTATTGAGTTAAAAATAAAGAAATAAACGATACACTTTCATTTGATTTAATATTTGGCGTAACGATTGAGATGATTTTGTAAAAGGGGGATGAAAATGATAGCACTAATTTGGTATGAGAGCTGCACCAATTTCATGATGGCAAAAACACTCTTTGTCCCGGCTCAATGACCGTAATAAAGATAGGGATGCCAACTGGCGTCCGCCGGGACACAGAGCACGGCTCTTTCATGATAATGGATGGAATTGGATTTGGGTTATGCAAATTTGTCAAGAGAAAAAAAATTGGGAAATGCTTTGAAATATTAAGTATTGACAATAGTATATGATTGTATGTAAACGTTGATTGTATTTTAGACAATTCGATGATAAGATGTCATGTGACATTATGTCAAGAATTATATCAATCATTATATTATTGTAGCATGATTCATTGGATTTAGATTTTCAACCTTCAACAACTAAAAATGGCTGAGTGGTAAGGGGGAGATTGCAATCATTTTTTGCTAGTTCAAATTCGAGTGTCACCTGATCAACAAAAGGCTCTAAGGGCTTGTTTGAGCCCCATATTTTTTTTCTTCAAAAAATGCATTTTATAGTAGTGTTATGATGGAGAATGTGTAGTTAGAAAATAGAGAAAATTTTTGAGTTTGCGTGTAATATTATTTTATTGAAAAGTATGTAATTGAAATGAAGTCAAATCATTATTCAAGAATACATTTTGATAGAAAAAATGAAGCTCAAATAATGGCTAAATCTCTTCTTTATTATCCATAAAATGAAAATAATAATAATACACATATCAAACAATAAAATTTAATTACTAACCAATGTTGACCATACCTACTGGCATGTGATGTTTGGACATAGAATCGAGTCTTTGTGAATGGGCAAAGCTAGGTGCTCTTATTTTACGACGGTATGGCAGGGGCATTGGCTAGAAAAAACTAAAGGGTCAAGGACCAGATCGGGAACAAATCGTGATCAAACTGGGTAGTTAAAAACTAAAGATAAATAAATACATTTTTCAAGTAGTAAATAAAAATTTGATAATACTGCTAATTGAAATACTTTGAGAATTTCTACTATTTATTAATTAAGGAAACGTACAGAATAATGATTGATTATCTCAATACAATGAGCAATGCCCTTTGTAAAGGCTATTGCATTCACAGGGGCCTTGCAGGCACCTCAAAGGGGGTGGACCAATGCCCTGTAGCATTGCTCCTATAAAATAAGCAACTATTTATACAAGCACTACACTACAGCCAAAAATATCTATTTATTTAGTGCTATGTTTGGTCGGACTTAATAGAGTTGGACTTGATAAAATCCAAAGTTTTTCATTAGAACGAGAGACTAAAAGGTTATAAGAGGACAGTGCTATATGTACATCAATAATTATATAACGTCATATGACCTTCTAACATTTGTTAGTTTAAAACATAATTAATTTTTTCATTCAATATATTCTCTTCACATTATTTCGATCACTTCTTCTAATTGCTTTTCTGTACAAATGGCAAAATTCATAAAATGACTGTGATGTGAAAGCATTTACTTTGGCAACATATGAAAACTGCTGTACAAATGAACCAGCATTTTAGTTCTTTTCGCAAAAATTGGCAAATTACAACCGAAAATATTGCCATCGGTTTTCCTGGTTGAGGTTCAATCACTCGATTTTGCATTTTCGCAATCGATCTCAAATAGGCAATTTTTAGAAGGATAACGAACCGGTTTCAAATCCGATTTCCAATTTTACCGATTGAAGGGATTGATCTTGATAACATTGATATTAATATATATCACATCAAGCGAGAATCATTTTTTGAACGATTCTAGCTCTACTACAATTCAATTATTTCAAGTTTTTCAATATTTATTTAATTTATTTAATCATTTGAACAATGTTATCATTAATTGTTTGCCAACTATTTAGTCACCATCAATGCACATTTTGCATATTTATTTCACTTGTGTGCTTTCACCACGTAAAACCCAATTATAAACTATAATAAATACTACAAAATTCTTGGTCATGTATGAATTCTCTCCCTGTTATTAATTCTTAATAACATTTACATCCATTTAATTAATATTCATCTTCATTTATGCATTTTAATGTTATTTATTATAATTACACATTCAAGAAAACGTTTCATTATTCACGTCCATTTATGCTTATTAGCATCTTTTTCACTAAATTGGAAATTAAATTATATTCATTTAGTATAAATGATTTAACATTCATTGTCACATATATATTCTCTAATATTAATTTTAAATTAATTAACATTCACGGTAATTCATGTATTGTATTTACTCTAACCATTTGATCAATATTTCATGAATTATTTTGCTAATTATTTAGTTATTATCAATGTATATTTGACAGATTCATTTCACTTACGTGCTTTCACCACATGAAATCCAATTACAAATTATAAATTCCCTGTTATTAATTTCAATTAATTAAGCCATGTTCGACAATCATTAAATGAGAAAAATTATGTTTTGAATAGTGATTTTTGAGAGAATGTATGGTTAAAAAGTAGGAATTTTTTTTTAGTTTACATACAAAATTTTTATTATGTGAATGCGTAATTGAAAATAAGTATGTAAACAAAGAGTTTGAAAATAATGGTTGTCAAACATGGGCTAACATTCACATGCATTTAATTAGTATTCATCTTCAAATATTATTTTTACAGCATTTATAAAACATTTCAGAATAACGTGCAACGCATGTTCAATTCTAACTAGTATGTATATATCTATCATATTAGAACCACGATAATGTTTGCAACATGAAGATAGAAGACAAATAGGGTTGTTGTATGCCATATGGATTGATTTGCAAGAATAAAGTTATCTAGTCTCCATGGTGTAGTGTTTGAACCCTAGTCTAAGTGAAAAAAATATGACAAGTCCAATTAATTGGGTTCCTTAATCTTATACTTAATTAGATTTAATTGGACACATTATGTTTTTCTATATGAACTGATATTCTAGCATTACTAGAGCTAAATAACAATACTCAATTGATAACGGGGTTATGAAATTAGGGTAATTATTGGTATTTGATAATGTACATTTGAATGTCCCTTTTGTTTTAAATTTTAATAGCTATATTTTATTTTGGAAGTTAGATTGTAATTTATTAATTCAAGCAAATTGTAATTTATTAATTCAAGCAAATTGTTTTGTTTAGTTCAAAACCATTTCGTTGACAGGCTCGTGTAACATCAAATCAACGATTTCGGTTCGATTTGACAATTTTTGCTTACTCCCATATGATAGGGGTTTAACATTTGATTGTAGTGTATTCAACGGTTGCAACTAAAATGAGAGTATGTGAATTGTCAAATAAGTTTTTGTATTTTAGTGAGTGATTGCAGTGAAAATGAGAGTAAGTAGTGAATTATTAAATATGTTATTGTATTTTGCTTTCCACTAATATTGTTGTGGAATACTAATGTTAACCCCAAAAACCCCAAGTCTCTGCTGTCAACATATATCATGCCCCGCCTCTTCCTAAATGTCTATTACCTAGGCACAAACAAAAATTGTTAGACAACAAGATCACATGACCAAGAAAAAGGATCGTGACCACTGGTACTTTGATTATCAAGTCAATTGTTAATGTAAATTATATCGAAATTAAGTGTGGGAGAGACAAATGGATAGAAAATTAGTTCCTTTTGTCACGTCCTCGTTGGTTCATGCAACTTTTAGTTGAGCCATGGCTAGTTTTCTTCCATTAATTTGTTTTCTTGTGCGACTGGGTTCCTCACATCTAATTCCATAAGAAATTCCTTGATCCCAATGATTTCCGTGCTGATTTTCAGAGATTGGTATGATAGTTTCCTCGTCCAATACTTACTGCTTAAAGTATATTCAAGTGCCCAAACTCGAATTGTCATGGTCGTGATTGCCTGCTAGCTACTTGAATGTTTTGCACCTATCATTCGACATTCAAAAGTTCGTTAGATTGGCGATTTTGTGCGAAGATTGAGGAATGACAATAATGGTGAAAGCGAGATATGGTACTATGCCTTTATTAGATGTGGCGAGGAATGCACATGTGACCTTCGTTGTCGTGTTGATACTAACGTGGAGTGTTCGTGAATTCCAAGGTATAACAATTAATTAGAGTAAAGCATACATTTTTGTAGGCTATAATGTCTATGCTGTAACCCTTAATTTCTTAGCCTAACATCATATAATATTTTGACCCTAAATTTAGGAGGAAGCTATTGGCTAATAAACAAGAAAGGAATGACTGCCTAGGACTTCAATCAGCGCATCGGTTTTCATTAGAGATTCTTCTTTGTGTACCCTTTCTTTCTTTTTCTTCTTTTGAAAAAATTGTGCACCCTTACTTTCCTACATTTTAATTGGAATTTTCTCAATTATTTCAATAAAATGTTTGTATAATCAAATATCTAATGTGCAATAAAAGTTAATTTCTTATACTAGTTATTGTATTGTCCAATATGATGTATAATGAAATTCCAAACATGCCCGATGACACATTTCATTTGCTCCTTTCTCCTTTAGATCAGTTGTGTTCACTGCTCGTGTGGGCATAACGAGTTGAATAAAATAACATAAACCGCTAGTCCTGAACAAAATTTCCCAATCACATTTGGGTGAAAAAATATTACATAAATTCCAAAAATACATAAATGACGTTCTCTAGTCTCAATACTTTCGACAGTTGGATCGATATCAAGATGCATAAAATCGTTTAATACATCTAAAGCTAATACAACGTAACATGTTAGACATATATGGTGAGGTAGAAACCAAACCTTAAAAAAAAAATCATAAGCCAACCCCCAACGAGGAAAAAGGAAGGAATAATAAAAGCCCCACATGATGGGAACAAGGACAATGCTAAAGATACATCTCTTTGAAAATATTACTATTGCTGGAACAAAATGGTGGAAAAAGAAAAATCTGAAGGCTGGCAGGTAATCTTCTATAAGAACAGTCATGCTACAATAGTACGAAATATAATTTGTATCAACTAATCAAGAATTGCCTTGATCTTTGTCTTTTGGTCCTCTGTTAGTGAAGTTGGGAAAAGAACCTCAAACTTGACGAATAAATCGCCCTTCTTATTGCTAAAATGTAATGGCATTCCTTCTCCTTTAAATTTTCTCACTTCCTTAGGCTTCGTAATACCCTAGAAAAAAAAAATTGCCACGTATTAGTCATTTCTCAAAAAGTGAAGCACTGACCTGACATCGGAATTTAGTTAGAGCATCTTCGGCTAAGCTTATACAGTTTACTTATAAGAAAGTATAGTCAGAAGTTTTAAGATAAATTATTTTATATTCCTTAGATTTGGAAATAATTAACATTTTTTTGGCTTAAAAAGTGAGAAAAGGTAAATTCCAAATAGGTTTGGAAACTAAAATTTACTTAAAAAGTAACTTTGACTTATTCTTAAGCTTAGCCAAACATGTAGGTATGCCATAGAAAATATGGTATGCTCACCTTCAAGCTTATATCCACTAAATGATCGTCGAGGTGTTTGATAGTCTTCTCAAAACCAACAAGAGCTTGCACCTGAATAAAGTGGAAGTTTACAGGATAAACTATTTCAGTTAAAACCAAACAGATAACTGTATAATGAATGCTCCAAAGTTTCATGCTTACTACAATGAACTGACGAAACACATACAAAGATAGAATGAAAAACACGATAATGTTCTTTTCCCCTAGAGGGTAAAGTAGAACAAGCAATACTTGGTTTTCAGAAAAATTATGCCAAAGTGACGCCAAAGAAATTTTGCAGGAAAAATATCAACCTTTCAAACCGTGGCAAAAATATTTCCTTTAAATGCTTCACACATTTGTCTAGAGGCAAATCGACACAACGTAAAATTAGAATTATGAAAACTTGATGACATCAATATTACCAAAGTAATAGTAACTGTTGTGTGCAGGTCATTTCCTTCCCTCCTGAAGCGATCATGAGGTGCAGTGCGAATGCGAAACTGTCCAAACACAAGTTATAATCATTATGAATTATATTAATGAGGCTTATCACCACCTTACAGACCAAGGATAAAGATCAAACCTTCAGGTCTCCAGCTTCACCGTCTATAATGGGCTCCCCATCTTCGTAAAAGACAACTTCCTATAAAAACAGGCAGCCAGTGCTTTTCAGAGAATCCTTAAAACTAATGAAATTCAACCATAAAAGCTAGTAGAAATATTTTAGTGACAGCTTTATTTGAAGCATAAAATCTGTTATCCTAAAAGACCAAGGAATGTAACATTTAGATGTAAAATTTATGCCACCACAAAACATATTTATTAGACAAATTTTTGTGCTGACTGGATGGCTATCAGCTGCACTACAACATTTCTGATTACTCCCTCAACCGTTAATGCCCCATTCAAACACAGGAAATTCTATATGCTAAAAGCACATTAGCACAAACACCAGTTTCGGGAAACAGATTGCCCTTCCTAAAAAATCGACATGTCCTGTTTCCCAACATGATGGGGGCATTCCTGCAAGTTTCTCTTTTGGAATCCCATAACCACAAGAAGCAAGAAGAAAAATGGTACGGTGTGCACAAATGACGAGCAAGATGACATAGGCATGGAAATAGGGATACGGTGATATCTATAACACTAAGAAAGTGAATGCTACTATTTACAGAGGGTAGTTCACATTATGATTTAAAAAACCCACTTGAAACCCGCCTCAGAATGTGGCGTGAGAAAAACGCCTCAAGGAGCTTATTGTGAGGTATTTTTTTGAGGCGTAATCCTCACAACACCCCTTCTTCAAGGCTTGTGACCCACAAAACGAGAAAATTCTTATTTACCCATTTTGAGAATAACCTACTGCCCTTGAAAACATTAAAAAAAATTGATTCTCATCTACCCACTTTGCAATTGCCCTAGCAACTAAAATAATAGTTTCTTTACAGATTTTTATTTTGTTTCTTTGCGTCCTTCAAATTATTCTATTATGAATTTTGAAGATTGTTTATGATGTATTATGAGCTTATTTTGCATTTTAATAATTTTGTAACATACTGCGACGCTTACGTCTCAAAATGCCTCGTGAAGAAAAAAAGCCTCAGTACCAAATTAGGTCTTTTCAAACATTGGTTCACATTACAAATTTTCATTTTTGGTGTTACAAAGTTAAGCATACATAACTGGACATTGGTAACGTCATGCAAGTGTAATATTAATTCACGTTTTCATCCTACTTTTGTCGCACTTTCTCTATGACTCTATTCCATGCATCCCAAAATCCCACCCACTTACACTACGCACATGTGACAAACATGCACCACATTCTATTACACAAAAAAGGAGTATAGTACTAATCACTAACTTGCCCATCCTGCATTCCTTTATTGATATCCACAGTTAAGAAATAACCTCCCTTTCATACAATGTCATACTCCTCTATTCCATGCATCCCACCATTCCACTCCACCCACACACTTGACCATGCACAGGTGACAAACATGCTCCAGGGTACTCAAAAAAGTATATAGAACTTTTTTACTGGTAATATGAAGATAGATAATAGTAAAACAAATTAGAACACTTACTTGCCCATCCTGCATTCCTTTTTCGATATCCACAGTGACAAAATAACCCTCCCTTTCAAACTTCACATTTGGGCATTGTTCACAAACCTGGAAAAAAAAATATATATACAGACTTAATTCCATGTAATATAACAGCCAAAAAGAAAAATCCATCCATCCAGCACAAGAATTATTTTGAGCTGTTTCTCAAAAGGCAATAAAAACCTGCTCTGTCATTTGCTGGAACATCCCTGGACCAATTTGCTTGTGATAAACCTCATTTCTACAGTTGCAACGCCTCTTTCCTGGGGCTGGTTTTAACACATTTTTCTCCCTCCAAACCTGTTCCACACATGCACTTTCATGGAATGAGTCAATTACGTTAATACTATAGTGGTTTCTACCAAATTATATGGAAATACTCAGTCATAAGGTATGTAGTTTTTGCTGCGTTGAGACTGTGCTAGTTTTCATGCTAAAAAATGAATGCAAAATTAGATGACAGCTCAATAACGTAACTGATGGAGATTCCATAAATGCCATAGAAAAACTCCATTCTAAAATCTCCATCCTATTTAAAAGGAGAAACTTTCAGTTTGTAAAATCATGCTGCCATAACCTAAAACAAATAGACCAAGGGATATACAAACATAGAGATAGACGCTTGATATTATTAGCCTGTGGTTTAACCAATTATATATTAATGTATAGCGAGAAACAAGAAAATGAATTAACAAACACATTCCTTCAAAAATACAATCAGTGCAAAACTGTATATAGTTGATATTGTCTCTTGGTATTGTGTATCCTTTACCTTCAAAGAACCCCCCATATATAGATCTTCAAGTGTTGCATCCAGTTCAATAATTACATCATCGCCTTTCACGATCTTCTCTTCTTCTTCCATTGGGCCTCCACCAAAAAACCTAGAAAAATCTATCCTTTTAAGCAATGGAGATGATAAAGCAGAATACTAAGATGGAAAATGAAAGAAAGAATGTCAGAACAATCAGGAGAATGACAGGGATAAGTTTTAAAAAAAAAAACAGTAATACCACAACATCTAGCTGTAGTAAATTCCTTGCTTTTTGATTCTTTATTTAACATCAATAACAGTAACCCCAGGTTTCTCAAACTTACAACCCTTGCTACCTAAAACAAAATTCCAACCAAGGATAAGGCCCAAAATGTGAAATTGTAGCTACCTGGAAATGTTACGGATGACAGGATCTTTTGCTAGGGTAAGGGGTAGTTAATATGGAATAAAATGGATGCAGATGACAGAAGCGCCTAGTGAATCGAACATTTTGTACCTAGAAATCAACAATTTCTTAAATATTATAAAGGAACTACAAAGTGATAACAAAGTCCTATTCGATTCAGGTTTGACATCATTAAAATAGTTTAAAGTCATAAATCCATGGTATGCTTATGAAAGAACACTTACATTGGCATAGCATTCAAACTATTGCAAATCTAAGATTTCTTTTAAAGTGTCAAAAACATATTGGAAGTTAACTTCGTCTCTAGGACTACTATCAGCAACACCTACAGTTACCACCATCAATTCAGTATAAACCCTTCCAATTTTCCATACATCAAAGTTAAAACATCAAAAGTATGGTAATAAATGTGCTCAGGAAAGATCTTCAACAAGGACATCACATCTATTAGAGCAAAAATAATATACCAAAAAGAAAAAGAGGCATAAACTTACGAGCTAAATATGTCCTGAAAATTCATTCCGCCAGATCTACTACCACCACCATTGGCGGCATGCTGTTTAAGTCCCTCTTCACCGTACCTATCATATATACTCCTCTTCTCACCATCGGATAACACTTCATATGCTGTAAAAACCCAACAATTAATTTTTTTTTAATTAATTTATTATTTATTTTTTTGGCAACAAACGAATTGCTGTCAATCCAAGTATATCATAACCTTAACCACACACAGATTACCGAACAAAAATATGAAATAATATTAACTACGATTGTCGATTGATAGTTTCAGCAAATTTCGTATTCAACCAATCAAAATTATGCTTGCAATAACCAAATCAATGCCAATCCAAGAACATCACAAACTACTTAACCAAATGCAAATTACTGAAGAGAACGAAAAAGATGAGATAAAAATAGCTACCATTGTTAATTTCAGCAAATTTCTTGTTAGCCTCTTCATTTCCTTGGTTCTTATCCGGATGATATTTCAACGCAAGCTTCCGGTAAGCTCGTTTTATTTGGTCATCAGAAGCGCCCTTCGGAACTTGCAGAATGTCATAGTAACTCTTCCTGAAAATAATCCAAAAGAATTTATTAACATAACATATTACATTAAACACTACTCCAAATGAATTAACATACTCAATTGGCAACATGAATATCAACACTTACGCAGCAAGGGCAACTAGATAGTAACAATAAAAGCATAAAATGAGTAATAATTTTGATCTTCGATGCGCCATGTTTTTTTGGCACAGAGATCAAAATTAAGTTCCACTCAAATCTAGGGTTTGAAATCGGATCCAATAGGCAACAAAAACGAAAATCCAATCCAATTATGCAAAATCTGTATGCGCGTGATATTACTGTTTTTTAGGGGAAATGGGGATTTGAGTTTCTTTTACAGAGGCAAGACGGGGAATTGGGAACGCACGACTCAATTCGTAATACCAACGTGGTCTAGGGGAAACTGACCAATCGTAGTGCACTCATACTTATTATAACCAATTAATGTGAGCCACGTGGAAATGAATATATTTTTCGCATTGGGCGGGTTTCGTGGGAAAAGATGATGCGAATGGCAACTAATTAGAAAAGATTGTAGCTGATAATATTGGGATAAATTACATTACATAATGCTTAAACCCTATTTTGAGTCTCATTCTTTAAAAAAAAAAATCAAAAAATCAAAAATTTATTATTAACTCCACATTCTTCTAATAATTTTACAAATAAATTCAATTTTTTTTTTACTTTTTAACGCACATTGTCCAAATCATTATTACAAAATCTAATTTTACAGAAAATGGGGCTCCAACAAATGTTAAACATCTTTCAACTCAATTCTTCTAAATTGGCTAAGAATAGCCTCTCTTTTTTTTCCTTTTTAAATGTAAAGGAAATCAAATTTCCTAAAAAAAAAAAAAAGAAGATCGTACTCAAATCATTGTCCTAATAAAAGTTTGACTCTTACTGCTTTAATTAGACCCTATGTTGATCGTACGTTGAATAGGTTTTAAGTGTTAAATTGTCATCATATTCACGAAGTGTTTGATAGGGATTAAAATTAGATTTTTAATAGATTGTGATAGAAGTTTTTGAAATGTCAAATGTGTGGTTGAAAAGTTGTGGGACCCATGAAAGATATGGTTAATATTAATTGTTTGACTTTGACTTAGATTAAAATCTGTACCAAACAGGAATTCAATCTTAGTAAAAGATGAGGAATTTGTAATTAATGGTGTGTTTGATTCACATTATTTTGGAAGAATGTATTATAGAATAGTAGATTAATGGAGAATGTGTGGTTGAAAAAAAAGGAAAATTTATTGATGTGATTGAAAATATTATTTTATTAAAAAATGTGTGATTGAAAATGAGTAAAAAAATAAAAATAAAAATATTAATGTGTATCAAACGGGGGCTAAGATTCTCGTTCTTCAAAAAATACAACACTAAGTCACCATTTATAATTTTTGAGACAACTAGATTCTCGACCTTTTAATAAATGGACACATAGATCTTTAGTTACAAGTG
>CAIGRB010046844.1:39992-55238 GCA_903798255.1 Fraxinus quadrangulata | reverse complement strand
GGGAAAAAAATCACATCTTATCTATTAAGTATGCAACAAAGCAATTTTTAAACATTAAATTTCAAAATTCTAAAAGTCAAGTTTCTGTTTTAATTTTAAATAATAATATTATTAAATTAAATTTTAATCTACCCACCCCCACCAAACCCATGTCCCTACCCACTCTCACTCTCGCGCACCTGTTCGTCGTCATTCCCTCGTACAGTCTTCGACATCCATTTATCGTCGGCATCCACCCGTCAACATCCAACCTCGCAGTTACTGGCATCCAAATAACTTCACCGGGGGGAAGATAAAATTTACAGAGATAGTCAACAACTTCTTCAACGGCGAACTGATCATCGTTCAGCGACAACTGAGCATCATCGGCTCAGATAGTAGAGATAGAGGGGGAAACATAGTGACCGTTGGTGTAATTTAAATTTATTTTTTAAAATTAGAAATTAAAAAAGGCATTTGGTGTAATTTACAGAGAACTCATCAGAGCAAATAACTTCAATTATTACATCGAAATCTGGTTAATTGAATTTGTGACCAATTCGGAAAACTGAGATCGGAGATGTCAATGGCATGCGAGAAGATCTCTTGAATTTGTGATATGTGACCTATGCATTTTGATATATGACTTGTTACATGAGACATGTGACCCTATGGACATTGATCTATGACCAATTTTAATTGATCTGTGATCTATAGACATTGATTTGTGGCCTACTCAAAGTGACATGTGACTTGTGGACATTGATCTATGACCTACACACGATGACCATAGAACAATGACTTGTACAATATGACATATGACAAGTATGACTTCTGACTATGACTAGACAAAATTCACGAACCGAAATGAATCGATCTAACTGAATCGAACCGAGCGGTTCTTCTTCAATTAAATATCCGAACGAATATCTGAATCGAGAACCGACATGTTTTGCTTGATTCTCAGATCTAGACCAAGAACCGAAAAATCGAATAAGAACCGAATCTCCCTAATTTTTAATTTTTTTTTATCTTAAATAAGTCATATTATTTTATTCTTTTAAATAAATTGGTAACTAATTAATTTAGGCCAAACCCAAAATATGATTTTATTATTTTTAATTTTCAGTCAAGCCCAACTTAATCAAATTGACATAAATTTTACCAAAATCTCTTATTCTACAGTAGTGTCATTTCTATCGTTCTATTATTGTGAACTGATCATCTTCCTCTTCCTGTGATTTTAACAATCAAATCTATGAAGAACTCAACAAAAAGAGGTGCAAAAGATTTCACGAGATTGGACTACATTATTTTGTAAGAGTTAAGATTGAATATGTTATAGTTGAATTAATATAGCGTGGTTGTAATATAAAAAAAAAAATTAATTATTGTATGGAATCCCTGAACCGAATAGAACAGAATAAAATCGAACTCGAACGATTCCATAATTAAATTTAGACCTGATTGTTCAATTAACTAAATACCCGAAAATTTCAGATTTGATTTGGTTATAAAGATAATCGAACCGAATCGAACCATGCACACCCCTACTTGTGACATACAAACATGATCTGTAACCAGTTATGTTTGATCTGTGACTTATGAATATTTGTACGTAATCAATACACAATAAGCAGTGATCTGGTACATATGGCCTCTGACCTATCGCCATAGAGGCACAACCAACAGATATCAACACAGCATTCGACATACATTCTAAAAACATGTGACCACTACCAACACTACAAGCACCACCACAAACCATCTCAAAAACCACCACAAAAATGCCTTATTAACCACCGCAAAACCACCACCACATAAACTACCTCAAACCACCACAAAATTACCAAAAACTCTCCTCACAAACTGCCACAAACCACCACAAAATTGCTGCAGCAACGATCTGAGCCCTAATCGAAAAAATGGGAAAGTGAGATCTTAGAAATTGATTTTTGCTTCCTGCTTCCAGAGAGAGTAGAAGAGAAATAGTGAAAGAGTGAGTGTAGAGCCAGAATGATAAAGAGGGAAAGTAGAGAGATATTAATAGAAAGAAGGGAGAGATGGGATAGGTTAGAGAGAAACAAAATTGACATTAAATCTGGCTCTGCATAGGTTAGATGGTGGTGTGTAATTTAATTTATTATTATTATATAGAATTACCCCCTGATTTTTAAATAAACAAACATGCAACCTGTTTTTTGAATTGTAATCTTTAAAAAATTGTGTTTGTGTAATTTCCACATTATTAATTGGTAAAGGATATAGGGCCACACATGTTGGGCATGTACTGGGCCACATATTTTGCCAAGTCGTATGACTTATAAGAATGGGGTAATTAGATATTGGGAAAATTTTATATCTAAGAGTTTAACTATGACCTATTTTAAAATAAAAAAAGGTTTAAATTTCAAAAAATCAAATATTATTCAATTTTATTTACGAAATAATTAATTAAATATATTAAGGTCACAATTCAATAAAATTTGGTTACAAATTATGGAATTAATTGGTTAAGTTATTTCTCAATCACGAACCAAAAATTTGATAGGTCACAAATAAAAAAATTTATATGTCAATTCATTTATCGATTACAAATTACAAATTTTATAAGCCACAACTTATATAATGTCACAAATTGTCAAATTAATTGGTTACAAGCTATTTTCCAATCACAATTTAATAAATTGTAAGTCACAGTCACATTTTTTAGGTCACATATTATTTATTGGTAAGAGATTAAAACAGTTTATCTTAGTCACAATCAACCAATTTATTGGTCACGAGCATTTTTCATCCCACTCGACTATCGCAACCCCCGCTCTAGCCTCCATCACAACCTGCACCACAACTGTTTGTGACCGCCACCCCACCATTGCCAATAGCGCTAGATCCACCACCTCACTAGTGCCAAAATCCACCACCATCGACAAATCCACTTGTACCACCGTTAACAACAAAAAAAAAAAAGAGTCTAAAATTTACAGCAGTTGCGCAAACACACCAAAAAAATATCACCACAATAGATCCACATATACCAACACAACCTACATGACAGTATTCGAATAGCACGCTACACGCGAAAGTGGCGGCTTGTCGAAAAAGCCAAGCAGCAACGTTCATTGTCAGAAACCAGAAAATACGGACATCGTCGACTCTCAAGCAATAGATCTAACATCGTCGACGTTCAACCACAAACTACAAATCACAACCCACAATATTGGTTTGACCTCGCCGATCAACATAGCTCGACGTTGAGCTGATTGAGATGCCAGTGCTGCACATAGAGGTGCTACACGATGCAGCGCTGCACAGTACATCTGTGCCGCTCCGATACCTCTTAGTCATTCGATGACCCTGCGCATAGTGGCCCTTAGTGCGACTACAATGGTTGCTCACCGTCTCGGCATTGAACATCGGTGTTGGTTGCTTCAAAGTGACGGGTTGCAACAACTTCTTCATGAGAGAAGAGATAAGTGAGGGATAGAGAGAGGAAATATATGACAAATGATTAGGATTTAGAATTGAATTTAGGTAGGTGGGGTGGGTGTGGGGTATATAGATTAATTGATTTTGTAATATTATTATTAGTATTAAAAGCATGAATTAACATCTGATTTTTGTATAAACAAACATTAAAAAATTGGAACTTAAAAAAATCTGGTTTCATGTAATTTCGACTCAGATATATATTTTTCCTAAAAAATGGACCGTTTGAAAAAATCAGCATAAAACTTAAGACTAGTTAGAAATTACATTTTAATTACATACTAATATCGTATTAATTACAGTTAAAACACATTTTATTATACAATAAAGCTAGTTGTATAAACATGGTTGACAATTATGTGTGTCAAAATTCAGACTATTGATATGAAAAACAGTTTTTAATAATTTTTAAAATGAATAAATGTGATGATGTCGAGTGTGTAGTTGTCAACTAATGTTGTCAGCAAAGGTTGTACATGTAGCACGATTGTTAATCGTAACATCAATCAATCAAAAATTGAAATAGCTTGAAAAAAAAAATCACAATTGAAATTTACAGCAGTTGCGCAAACACACCAAAAAAATATCACCACAATAGATCCACATATACCAACACAACCTACATGACAGTATTCGAATAGCACGCTACACGCGAAAGTGGCGGCTTGTCGAAAAAGCCAAGCAGCAACGTTCATTGTCAGAAACCAGAAAATACGGACATCGTCGACTCTCAAGCAATAGATCTAACATCGTCGACGTTCAACCACAAACTACAAATCACAACCCACAATATTGGTTTGACCTCGCCGATCAACATAGCTCGACGTTGAGCTGATTGAGATGCCAGTGTTGCACATAGAGGTGCTACACGATGCAGCGCTGCACAGTACATCTGTGCCGCTCCGATACCTCTTAGTCATTCGATGACCCTGCGCATAGTGGCCCTTAGTGCGACTACAATGGTTGCTCACCGTCTCGGCATTGAACATCGGTGTTGGTTGCTTCAAAGTGACGGGTTGCAACAACTTCTTCATGAGAGAAGAGATAAGTGAGGGATAGAGAGAGGAAATATATGACAAATGATTAGGATTTAGAATTGAATTTAGGTAGGTGGGGTGGGTGTGGGGTATATAGATTAATTGATTTTGTAATATTATTATTAGTATTAAAAGCATGAATTAACATCTGATTTTTGTATAAACAAACATTAAAAAATTGGAACTTAAAAAAATCTGGTTTCATGTAATTTCGACTCAGATATATATTTTTCCTAAAAAATGGACCGTTTGAAAAAATCAGCATAAAACTTAAGACTAGTTAGAAATTACATTTTAATTACATACTAATATCGTATTAATTACAGTTAAAACACATTTTATTATACAATAAAGCTAGTTGTATAAACATGGTTGACAATTATGTGTGTCAAAATTCGGACTATTGATATGAAAAACAGTTTTTAATAATTTTTAAAATGAATAAATGTGATGATGTCGAGTGTGTAGTTGTCAACTAATGTTGTCAGCAAAGGTTGTACATGTAGCACGATTAAATGACGATCCTACAAGAAGATTTGCCATCCTAAAAGTCAGGACCTATATTTGAAGCCTTTGATTGACTGCTGTTTGTAAGCTAGAATATTTGGATCGCAACTCTCCCTATTTAACAATGTTCGGAAAATCGGTTGCAGTATTAATCTGAAAAATGAAAAAAATTATAGTATTCAAGCATAAATAAATATTACATGTCAATTTAATACTGACAGTGATGAGTATTGAGTTCCATACTTTAAATGTACTAAAAAAAATTTCTAAAAAAAGTAAAAGATTAAATGCCATATAATTGATCTGAGATCACGTGAGTGAACCGATCGACTTTGGTCATGGACTGGCTGGTAAGAAACGAAATTCTCCAAGTCTAAATGTTTCGAGTTTCAACTACTTAAATAGTTATTCTCATTCTCGTCTTATTTATCAAGTACAATAGTACATTCATCAATGATCCATCCATCCTTTATAGTAGAATTTGTCTACTTATACACCAAATTTGATAACTTGGTGTACATCCCCTTGTGAGGGGGCGGTCAAACTAGATGTACACTTTTGAGTGTACATCTAGCAAAGTTTGGTATTATGTCCATGTTTTATGCCCATTATTTCATCAAAATGAATTTTATGATAGTAAATTTCTGAAAAATGTGGACTAAAAAGTAGGAAAAAATTTCGAATTTACATACAAAATATTTTATTGTGAGAACGTGAAGTTAAAAATTAAATTGAAAAAAAATGAGTTTTGAAATAACGAGAATCAAAGGGTTAAATTGACATATACAGTATATTGACGAGAAATAAATTCTGAAATCTGAGGTGAAATGAATTTTGGGTGCTATTACTGAACAAGGTAGGGTGTGCGTCGATCTATTACTCTATCGGTCCAACTGCACTTTCAGAATTCCAGTAGAAATTAAATCCTTATTCATTAGTCTCAATGTGCATGTGTCAACAAGTATTTGTAGTTCGAAAGAAAAATTATATCGTTTATCTTAAACATGAGTTATGCGATGGACATGTTGTATTTGGAATTGTCGTTCGTGCACATGAATTATATATTTCCCAGCTTCATGGTCTTATCGCTTGGTTCCTGAACGTAAGAGGAATATAGTTGTACAATCGGCTTTAAATGATGAAAGAAATTCAAGTAATTGTTATTTTTCGACTTTACGAAGTTGAGTTTTGCTTTCCCAACAAGGTCTAGAGTTCCAAAATTTAGAAGCCAGACATGTTCATAAAGGAACATGTGATAATTTAACAAATCTGTATTTCATGCTTTCTAAGCACGTGACCAGAAAAACATCTACAACAGAATTGAAACTGTCACTTTTTAAAGTTAAGCGTTATTTTTTTACATACAATGTCATATTTATTAAAAATTGATGTTTGTCACAAAAAAATGATAAAAATAAAAAATGTGACTAAAAAAAGTGATAAACACTAAAAAAGTGACAAAATTCAAAATAATGACAAATTTTTATAAAGTGGTAAATTAAAAAAAATGGCATAAGTTAAAAGAAGTTATACAAATTTAAAAAGTGACAAAATTCTAAAAAAAAGTAACAAACTAAAAAAAGTGATGAAAATTTAAAAATAAAATGACACAAATTAAAAAATAAAGTGACAAACACTCAAAAGTGACAATTTTTTTTATTATTTAAAGTAACAAATAAAAATTAGCTTAAAATGGAATATGATACCATCAATCTACCTAATAATCTTTGCTTAAAAGTGGAATATGATACCATCAATCAACACAAGTGTGCATTATAACTTCCCTAAGAAACACACTCAGAATCCAATAACCAACAGCTATAAATTTATAAGCACCACTTTCTTTCACAACTGAATTCCTAGATTAATCAAAACCAACAAAGTTCTCTATGAATAACCTCAAGTTTTCAACAAAATCCCAAACTATAAAAAATTATAGCATCCCTTCAAACTAAAATAGATGGCTCACGAAAACAAAACCAAAACCACGGTAGAACAGACTAAATCAAGAGCATCCACTAAAATCAACCAAATGCAATCAGAATAATCACCGAAGCTATCGAAAAGCCTCAAACCCAAGAATATTAAATTGCATGCAAAACCCAGTCAAGAATTTCTCAAGAACGGATCTCTTGCAAAGGGCTCCAAAAATTAAAAGAAATCAATTCTCTTGCTCTTCCTAAATATAAATTCGCCAAACACCGTAACAGGGCAACATCCAAGTTCCAATCTTCTTTCCCCCACCACAAAACTCACACAAATTTCAATTTTAAGTTTAAAGCCGGATGAAGTATTATGAAATTTTCTTATACAATTTTTCGAAAATAGCAAAATGGTAGCAGCAAAAATAATGGAGAAGAAAAACCATCTAAAGTTGCTGAATTTCGGGAATCTTCCGAGGAGCCTGGTGACATTGAAGGCTGTGGCGGTCGAGATAAAGATGAAGCGGGAGAGAAATATTAGAGTATCTTTTGTAACGTATTAATTACGTTTTAAAGGATTTAATTAATTAAGAGTATAAATCAAATTGGTCAATTTTTTAGAGTACTAGGCCTAATTTTCCCTTTATATTCTCCTAGATATTGGATGCAGTTCAATGACAAATTTTGCTAAATATTGAATACTATGTGGTATCATATTTGCGGTGAATTTAAAAAGTGCTGAAATATTTATTTGATTACATATTTTATTTATTCAATTTTCTGCCAGATATTTAAAAAACAATTTGTATGGTCAGCTCCAATTTTTCAAAAAAATTGTTTTGGATTCTATCACAAATTACATGAACTCAAATAATTCCATTTACGAAATATCCATGGTTCTGAATATTGAAATACCAAAGCAACTCACCCGAAAACCAAGGATCTTAATTAAAACTAATTACAAAGGGAAAAACTAATCGTCCACTATCATTTTTTGCTATCCCTATTGCACATGTAGATATATTGTGTATTGTTTGGAGGGACAGTTTTTCTAAACCTCTTGGTAATATTTGTTACTCTAACACACGCACTTAACAGTGAAACCTCAAGCGTGCTCCAAACCAGCACGACACCATCCATAGTACCAAGTCAAATCGAATGCTGGTATACGCAATCAGCTGTCTCTAAGAAAAGTACTTCAAATCATAAGACGCTAAATATGCTATACAAAGGTCAGATCGGGATTGCTCAATGCTATTGCTCAACATACATCCAAACGTAAATGGGAATTCCAGGCCGCCAACTATATCCAGAAGAAGTCAGCAACGTAATAAACCTCTTGGAGCAAGGACGCTGATCAATTTCTGAAAAATTGCCACCGGTTTCATTCAGTCTGCAGATTCATCTCCTTTCTCCCTCTCATTGACTAGAGTCTTCATATAAGAACATGGTCGCTCCTCAGTTTCCATATTATGTCCAGGTTCTTGTCCTGGACCACATGGTGATTCAAATGGGGATGACCCAAGAGGCTGCCCTCTCATTTGTACAGATCGTAAAAGTGCTGCCCTCCTTAAGTCTCCCGAGTGGCAAATATCACTGGGAGATGACGGGAACCGAGCCTCGGTATCTGAGCCTTGTTGACGATGCTGTGATGTCATTGAAGGATATGAAGTTGTAGGAGGTCCTGAAGCAAACCCACTGAACGGTCTTTGGTACCTGTAAGGAGATACTGGACTAGTAGGTAAGCTCTCAGGCTTGGAAGAACATGCGTTTGACAGAGTCTCATAGTATCTCGAGTCATCTGAATCTTCTGACATTGGTGAATATTGCAAGGGAAATTCATCCCTGAAATAATAGAAATCAAAAGGAAATCAAACTTGGAAGGAGGATGGCTGTCAAGTAACCAGCACAAACCGAGAAGGAAGCAAATAAGACCTCTATCACTACCTGGTCAGCCTGCATTGTAAAAATGATATTGACACAATCAGACAACAAGTTTAACTAAAAGTCAACAATATTTCTTGCAAAAAGTCTATTAGATAACCAACATACTATCAGGAATAGAACTGCTCAATGTCTACGGCATAACATCCTGGCGGCTTTTTCAAGTCTTCTTCAACAAGATTCGTTGAAGAATCCATCCTCCCCACTTTCGATTAAGAATCTAGGAGCATTCAAAGTAAACAATAGAAATTGAATTCACATGAATGATTATCAAAAAAGTTCTTGTTTTCGGTATAGCTCTCGGTCTTCCAGTCAAAAAGCAACATCGAGGAAGGCGTGTAAGTGCACCATTCCATGGTGGGATTGTAACTTTCCATAAATTTTCCATTTGTCGCTCTCTCGTTGCAAATTAAATAGTACAGGTAAATAACCTTAGATTCTAAATTTTTACATTATCAAATAGTAGATTATGCTGCTTTAATTTAGAGCAATCTTGTGGGCAATCTTGTGGGCTTGATAAGCTACCAAAATATAATATGCACGGATTAAGTAAGCGATGAGATCTGCGTTATCACAATAACACCATGCAAATACATCACAATCCATCAACGCGAAAAACTACATTGTTTGGAGGAGCAGTTATATATCATCCTGATAAAAGGTGCACTGAAATAGTTATATTTAACTTAATCAGAAGAGGAAAAATAATAGAATTCCTAAGGTTGAAAGCTGCCGGATATGCTACTGAATAGAATAATCCTAGCTCAAAGTAGTAAAAATAACAACTTTTTTGTAACTTTCTTCCATCCATAGTCATATGCAACCAATAGCTAAGGTCGAAGTCCCATCTTACATCCTTGTGTATATTCTATCCGACTAAGTTTCATCAGCAAGCTTTTTACATGCAATCATAAATTCTTTAAAACAGCACCTCACCTTTCATGCCCACAAAAACCCGGACGCGGTAAAAGAGGAAAAGGAAAGAACAAACAAAGCTTCAATCAATAATTACAACACTCATTGTTTCGGAGGTTCACAGCATCTCGAATGTATTTCTGAAAATGCTTGTGTAAAGATCAAATAACCCAATTATATTGATTTCCAGAGTCTACTCTAGTATTAGCTAATAAAGCCAAGTGGAAAATCTACAAGTTCTTAAGCAAGTAAAATATAGAACTCGGATAGGCCAGTCCAAGAAAAGCCAATAAATTTCCAATCTTTTACTTGCGAAAATCTAGCGTTGCTCGAAGAAACCTTTCAAACAGACGATCTCGATTTGCTTAATAAATGTTATAATCCACATTTTGGTAAATGTTTTCCTTTTAGTCAAATGGCCATCCAACATCAATATACGGGAATTGCTATTCACCCAGCAAATACTTAGTATACATGTGTGTCTGTGTGGATGAACGCAGTCCAACGTGTAAATTTCCTTTAAATAGTTGAATTACTTACCTAGGATAAAGCATGTTTTCAGACCTCTGTGGAGATTCCATGAGATGTTCAGATAGCGGTTCTCCAACCGTCAACCCATTCAAACTTGAAGCCATAATCTGCAGCATAAGGGAATTGTGATAAAACTAAGCTACTAATTCACAACTAAAGGAAACAAATCTCATAGCAGTAGCTACATGAAATCCAAATGTATTAACACGTATATTCCAATTAAAAGTAAAGCTCAAACATTTTCCAGTGAATCGGCATTTCATCTGAATTTTTAATCAAATATCATAGGTTTCAATATCAAGAAATTGATCAAGAGTATATTTTTCTAGGCAATAGCTTAAGCAATTGCCCTTTTTCCCAGCATTGGCAATGAACACTGAACAACAAGCAAGATCTCAACTAGTTTCTGGTCCTTCGAACCAGTTTTGTTATATGCTCCCTACCAAACATGCCACAAGGGATCAAGTATAGAACGAAAATTCAAAACCTCGTATCCTGCCTTTTCCACGGATTCTATAAAGAACTATAAGAATTTATGTTTCTTGAATGTCAATACATTTCTTCCGAAAGGACAGTAAAAGCAATTTCAAATGAATCAAAAAGCTTGGGCATTTCCTTTGAACTCTCTAATCATTTAACAAAGGTTTCAATATCTAGAAAAAAATCAAGATTTAAGTTTCTTGAAAGTCGCTCTTCTATAAACGAGAACAAGGGCATTACCTAAGTATAATCCCTTTTCCCCTGCATTGGCCGATCCTTAATAACCTAATTAAAGAATTAAACATAAAGGAATCACATACAGAAAAAAATTGCAAACCTATTCATATAAATTGTTTTTTTTTTTTTTGGTTTTAAAAAAAAAAGAGAAGAAGAAGAAAATTCTCTGAAACAGAATCATCAAAAATTCGAAATCCAACAGTCAGAAAACCACCACCAGCCCACAATCATGAAACTTATCTAATACATCCATCCAAACATACATACATGTGTAGAGAGAGAAAGAGGAGGGGGACCTCGCTGAGATAACGCTTGTGGGAACGAAGATTGTCCAGATAAACCTCGTCTTCGGGATCCCTGCTTCGCTTTCCACTCGGAGACGCAGTTACTGACGATGAAGGAGACGCGGGCGTCGGCACCGGCGCCGATGATGAAGGGTTCATTTCAGAACCCATTTTCTGAGACTGTTCGCAGCTCTATCTCACTGCTGTCACCACAATCGTATCTCTGGTATAAGATTGACACGTGGTACTACGATTATAAGAGATGGTATCCCCAACCTATCGAAAGTGTATCAATAGGTCCTCAACGAAATAATTTGGAAGTCTCAGTCCCTGTACTTTCATTTTCATAATATTTGTCTTCAGTTCAGGATTTGCCTTGTGGTTTAATTTGTAACTCGAATTTAGTTAAAATTATACTTTTTCAGTAAAATGGTAAAAAGAAAAAATGCCAATTTGATACATTAAAATATTAAATTATGATTAGATAAACGGACAGTGTTGTAATTTTGACAAGTTATTGAGGATAATTAGCCATTTTATTGGTCAAAAAATTAAAAGGTAAAAGTTGAAAAAAAAAACTAATTATTACTATTATGCCCCTGTTTGGTACAGAATAAAATTAAAATTTTAATAAAATTTGATAAAATGTGTAGTTAAAAAGTTATAAGCTCTATAAAATATGTAGTTTAAATTCAATATTGATTTTAATTAAAATTTTAATCTTTATCAAACAGTGGCTATACATTATAGCCATCGAGATAAATTAATTTATTTAGGACTTCTTATTCTATTAGCTAAAGCCTCAAAAATAATACTTGAAATTTATGAGAAAAAGAAAAGGAAAAAAAAATTAAAAACATGATCTCATCGTGCACCAAAGTTTGTAACTCGACCAATCTACTTCTACTCAAAAACTTAAGATTAATCAAGTCTATGATTAAAAAAAAGAGAAGAATACGAGACATCTCATTGTACAATCGAGTTTGTAAATTGTAACTCTTCCAATTACTTTCACTTCAAGCCGTTATTTGATTCTCATTATTTATAAAATATATTTTTTCTCTTTTCTTTTGAATCACACGTTATTCAATAAAATAATATTTAATTCTCATTATTTTCAAAATACATTTTTTCTCTTTTCTTTTCAATCACACGTTATTCAATAAAATAATATTTTACGCTATGTAAATCTAAAAATTTTCTTTATTTTTTAATCACATATTCTTCATTTATCTACAATGCATTCTTAGTGAAAACATAGAGCTCAAACAGACACTAAATTTGTTGATCACTAAATAAGTCTATAATATGAAAAAAAACCTTGGACATCCGGACTCTTGCCTGTCCAACAGCAAAGCACAGAGACGGATGTGACTGTAGGATGGCCAAAAATAGACTTGACTTGACTTGACTTCACATACATGAATTGATCTCATCTACTTCAAACTCACACGTTACTACGAGGCGGGTCCATTGAACGAATCCCATCCAATCAAAAAAAAAGTCCAATTATCCCAAACCCAACCTACAACCAGTTAATTACGACAATAATAATAATAATAATAATAAATTAAAACTTAAATTACCAATATTTATACATAAGCACGAAACAAACACTCCATACTATTTATGGTTTTACCCGGAAGAAACCGGGTTCAGGGTCCGGGTCGGCCCATTATAATTCTTGGAACTGAATCCTAGGAATCCAAGAAGTCCTTGCCGATATGGCAAAAATGTCTTTTTCTTCATTTCCTCCGCCTGAGCCCGGTTTGATGTGTAATGCAGCTCATGAGCCGATGGCGGGACCCGGCGTTTCCAAACACCATTTGCCGGTTTTCCGGCCGCCGGAACTTTCTTACCTTTCTTCTGCTTCTGGGTTTCAGCAGTCTCATTTTTCACTCTCTTCTTATATGTTGAAGTTATCGGAGTCAGCGTCGCAGGAGATGGCGACTGCTCTTTTGCCGGCAAAAATGAAATGGCTGACCAGAATCTGTCCTTGTTACTGGCTCTGCCTTCACTTTTACTTCTGTGCAAAAGGTCCTTCAAGAACATCCATTTCTTTGAGTTGTTCCTTCCAGTAGATGACGAACGTGATGAAGATGCCGAGCCTGACGGCGTCGTTTCTTCAGACGCCGGGGCTTCAGTTTCCTTTTCTTTTTCACTCTCTTCATGGATGAAGGCATTTTCAACGGCGTGAAATTCGTACTGTGTAGTACGAAAAGGCGACATAGATCTGGTTTTCCGGTGAGCGTATCTAGGATTGCGCATTCCCAGATCTCTTCCTCTCATGCTAGTACTATTTTCCTCGCCGAGTTCATCGTCGCCGGCGCCGTCTAAATCCACTCTAGTACTATTTTCCTCGCCGAGTTCATCGCCGCCGGCGCCGTCTAAATCCACCAACGGCACAAGAACCTGCGGCAGCTGCAAGTGGGAAGACAGTTTCATGGGCCGAATCTTGCCATTAAGGAACAACTCCTCAGCAGAACTCATGGATCCATTTCCATTTCCAGACAGCCCATTCGGCGACAATCTTGAATAAAACTCAAACTCGAAAGACGACCCAGATTCCGACGTTCCAAAAACTGGCTCATACTTGGAAGAAAATGGTTCATCCTTCCCTTTTGACAACAGAAAATGCATTGGGCTAGCTGGAGCACTGAAGAAGTAACCAGAAGGAAGCGAAGAACCATGGCCAGGACTGGATGGTGCACTGACATAAGGGGTGGAGCAAGTACTATCAATAACTTCACTAAAACGTGGAGGCTCGGGGAGGAGGTTTAGTGGACCGCCGGCGGCGGTGGAAACACTGTCATTTTTAGGGGTGGAGAGGAGCATTATTGGAGAGAGTGGTTGAGAGAACATGCAATTATTGTACGCAGAGGCAGAGGCAGAGGCAGAGGCGCTCTGAGCGAGGAGGAGGGCTGAGTGCGTACAGATTTGGCGTTTATACGTGTTGGGTATGGAATCTGTAAACGTCTGTGTCCTTCATAAAATCTTATTTATGGAGGGTAAACTGCTTTTGGTGGGAAGATGAAATTTCTTATGAAGGACAAATAGTATCAAATAATGAAAAATAGTCCTTGTTTTCAAAATAAGCATTGTTTCAGTCGGATTTTGATGAGAACCGAACCAAATGAGTACTAATAACATCACAATTTTATGCATACTTGGAATTAAATTAAATGGTTTAACGTACAATGATTGATTTGTATCTCGACTAAAAACTATCACGGTTGGTTCGATGCATTTCTTTTCATGCTTTAGAGAAAAAATGTCAAGCACATTGTGATGTTTACATTTATAACTATGATTTAATGGTTAATTTCATTGAGCGATTATAAAAATATTTTTTTTTGGAGGGATTAAAAAAAATAAAAATAAAAAATAATATGTGTGTGTGTGTGTGATGGAATTAAAAATTATAGTAGTTATATAATGGGAAAATTACCTCAAAATCTACATTCAAAGATTACATTTCAAAAAAAATGATTAAATTTTATTTTCGCAAATTAGGTGATAAATAAGATTAGTTAAAATAATAAATTAAATTACCACCCAATACAATATAACACAACGCACCCCACCCCCAATCTAAAATCCCCAAATCATTTCTCGACTTCTCTCTCTTCTCAATTACCACTATTCACTTTACCCTATCTCTCCCTCTTCCAGCTGTACAACAAGGCGCTACTACTGTTGGGAGCAGTGGCGCCTTGATTCATAATCGTCGATCATGTTCGTCGCGTGCAGCGGAGTAGCAACGACAAGCAGCGGTGGAGGTTCTGGTGGATATGGATCGAGCGTAGTGGTGCCGCCGGGTTGAAGGCATTAATGCTGCTCGTCACGCCGTCGTCGTCGCTGCTATAAGCAATCGTCAATCGCGCTACTTCAGCTCGATGCTGCTTCAACACGACGTTGGTG
>CAIGRB010046844.1:9520-35110 GCA_903798255.1 Fraxinus quadrangulata | reverse complement strand
TATTTTAAAAATACATAAATTACTAAATAAATATTTACATTAAATTAACGAAAAATATTAAAAATGATAAAAATTTATTTTATTAGAATATATATAACACAAATGATACAAATACCTTTCATCAATTAGTTTAGGAAACTGAAAAAAAAAAAAAGAAGGTAAATTTGACTTTGCATTGCATCATTTTGCTGTAAACCTTGGGACCACATTGGAGAGCTTTTGCACTAAAATTTGGTGAAAGTGTTTTGGTGATAGCTTTGGAGATGTTCCAAGGTCTTTCACTTTACAAAATTTTGAGTCAAACTCATTGAAAGTTTAAGTTGTCAAAAAAGATAAGATGTATTCATTAACTTTTTTTCTTTTTAAGTTTCCGTAAGTGATCGTGAACAAAATATTTGAATGATTCACTACACACATGTAACTAGTGGTGTTTAGAAAGTGCTGACCTTGAAAAATAGCTCCGACACGTGGTCAACAGAATAAGTTTTCACGTCAGCTATTCCCTGCACACGCAGCATGCCGTTAGTAACTCGTGGCCTTCCCCGGAAAGGTTGGGGGCGACCGCGAGCACTCTGACGATCAAGTCAGTTCAGGTTCAACTGGAAAAGGTTCACCGACGGCAGAATACCCACCGGGAAATGATTGATAAAGTACGCAGTAACAAAGTGCAAATATTAAAGGGAAAGGATGATACTCAAGTACGCAATGTCGTAGGAGAAAAATTGATTCGAATCCTTCTTCTAGTACAGGGAGGGGATATTTATACTAAAGATTGGAAGATGAGAGCCTTTGGATGAGGGAACACGTGTTATCACATCCTCAGGGCCCATCCCATATTAGATGTCAATCTGTCCCTCCTTAGATTGGCTGGCATTGAATGTTTCTGACAAGGGCAACTGAATTGACCGTTTGGATCCTGCCACAAGTCCTATCAGTCAGGAATTTGACTTTGAAAAGATCTGTGTACACGAGATCTTTACTGGGGCGAGGCGAGGCGAGGCGAGACAGGCGTATAGTTGTGGAAGCGGAATGAGGGCCTTTGCATCCGATGTGTATCGCAGATAAGTTTGGTTCTTTCGCTGGTATACATTCAGTTCATCCTTTATGTACTCACTTCGGCTTATACAATCAGCTCGTCCCATGCGTGTTCACCTCAACGGACGCGTGACGTGGTGAGGGCCACTTCTGTTGACCGTGGAGGGTGAGGTGACGGGTTTGACATATGTCCGTAATAGAAAGTACCCTAAATCGATATGTTCGATTGCAAGAATTGAAAATTGGCATTAAAATCAATTTATAAAAATGGGCCTCTTTCTAAGAAAGACGATATAATTAGTAATTATTGAGCTAGATAGAATCCCGCTAAGTGAATGTAATGATATAAGCTTGGTTAACTTTGAAAAATTGGGATGAATATAATTCAATTGGAAATTAGAAATGTTCCAGAGAGAGAAAATAATCCGCCTATTTTGACAGAGTGGACAATGAAGAGGTAAAATAATTATAGTTTTTAGATTTGACTTCTGAGCGATGATTGTTATGATAACTTGCAATTTTTTTATGAAGATGTTAGTGCTAATGTATTCGAGATAACGATGTCTCCAAACAAGTATATTAAATCGACCACGAGTTAACTAGTTTTCCTATTGTACTCATCTGAACAAATAAATTTTGCGATTGTTCTACATGTATATAATTGTTTACATGAGAATAATATTACTTGTATATAATGATTTATATATAAATGAGGTGTCAAAAGAAGGTAAATTTTTTTTATTTGGTTGAAAAAATTGGGCCCAATCTCGTGTGTTTGTGAATCATTATGTAGATGATTTTGCTACACGTATATTAAAGTTTACATAAGGGATTATATAATATCACATGACAGTCTATCATCCGTCAATTTAAAACACGATCAACTTTTTCATCAATTATTTTCTCTCCACATCATTTTATATAATCCTTTATATATAATTTTTATATACAAGTAGCATAACCCTAACAATAATGCTATCCATAGTCGATTATTATTGGTAGTCGTCCTACGGAATGATAGTTTGTTATTTAAGGCATTAATTTCCTATAATTTTATTGTTTCAAATAACAAACTGTTACATATGACGACTATCGATAATGAGCGATTATGAATAGTATTACTCTAATTTTAATTTCCAAATCATTAAACTAGGCATATATAGCCGTTGTTCGGGTTTTATTTTCCTAAAACTCGTTCTTCTTAAAACTTATTTTTAGCCACGCATGGGATTCAGATTTTTTTTCAACTTTTAAATATATATTTTATCAACTTTTATTAAAATTTACTAAAAAAATTATTTTTAGCAAAACCAAATAGGGGCAAAACATCATGCTAAATTATTGTTTGCTACGAATATACTTGACATCATATAATTTCATATCACGTTTATATTCAAAATATTAGTGTTACTTTTATTTTTAATCATACATTTACATTTGGTGAATCAATAAAGATATTATAATGAAGCGAAACACGAACCATCTTTTCTACTGATATTACATAAATTACTAAATAAATATTTACGTTAAATTAACAAAATATTAAAAATGATAAAAATTTATTTATTAGAATATATATAACACAAATAATACAAATACCTTTCATCAATTTGTTTAGCAAACTGAAAAAAAAAAGAAGGTAAATTTGACTTTGCACCATTAATATGGTGCAACACTATTCACTTTGCATCATTTTGCTGCAAACCTTGGGACCACATTGGAGAGCTTTTGCACTAAATTTTGGTGCAAGTGTTTTGGTGATAGCTTTGGAGATGTTCTAAGGTCTTTCACTTTACAAATTTTTGAGTCAAACTCATTAAAATCAATTTATAAAAATGGGCCTCTTTCTAAGAAAGACGATATAATTAGTAATTATTGAGCTAGATAGAATCCCGCAAAGTGAATGTAATGATATAAGGTTGGTTAACTTTGAAAAATTGGGATGAAAATAATTCAATTGGAAATTAGAAATGTAACAGAGAGAGAGAAAATAATCCGCCTATTTTGACAGAGTGGACAATGAAGAGGTAAGATAATTATAGTTTTTAGATTTGACTTCTGAGCGATGATTGTTATGATGACTTGCAATTTTTTTATGAAGATGTTAGTGCTAATGTATTCGAGAGATAACGATGTCTCCAAACAAGTATAACAAATAGACCACAAGTTGACTAATTTTCCTATTGTACTCACTTGAACAAATAAACTTTACGATTGTTCTGCATGTATATAATAGTTCATATGAGAATAATATTACTTGTACATAATGATTTACATATAAATGAAGTGTCAAAAGAAAGTAATAATTTTTATTTGGTTGAAAAAATTTGACCTAATCTCGTGTGTTTGTGAATCATTATGTAGATGATCTTTCTATACGTATATTAAGGTTTACATAAGAGATTATATAATATCACATGATAGTCTATCATCCGTCAATTTAAAACACAATCAACTTTTTCATCAATTAGTTTCTCTCCACATCATTTTATATAATCCTTTATATACAATTTTTATATACAAGTAGCATAATCCTAACAATAATGCTATTCATAGTCGCTCATTACTGGTAGATGCCCTACGTGAGAGTTTGTTATTTGAGACATTAATTTTCTATAATTTTATTGTTTCAAATAACAAACTGTCACATATGACGACTATCGATAATGAACGATTACGAATAGTATTATTCTAATTTTAATTTCCAAATCATTAAACTAGGCATATATAGCCATTGTTCGGGTTTTATTTTCCTAAAACTCGTTCTTCTTAAAACTTATTTTTAGCCACACATGAGATTCAAATATTTTTTCAACTTTTAAATATATATTTTATCAACTTTTATTAAAATTTACTAAAAAAATTATTTTTAGCAAAACCAAATAGGGGCAAAACATCATGCTAAATTATTTTTTGCTACGAATATACTTGACATCATATAATTTCATATCACGTTTATATTCAAAATATTAGTGTTACTTTTAGTTTTAATCATAAAAGTACATTTGGTGAATCAATAAAGATATTATAATGAAGCGAACCACGAACCATCTTTTCTACTGATANAAAATATTAGTGTTACTTTTATTTTTAATCATACATTTACATTTGGTGAATCAATAAAGATATTATAATGAAGCGAAACACGAACCATCTTTTCTACTGATATAAAAACTTTAGCTTAATAAAAATATATTTTTTTATTATAAAATTATAAGAGAAATATAAATATGGTAACAAAATTAATTTGTTTTAAAAAATAAATTTCTTCATTTAAAAAATATACAAGAATTTAAAAGACGGTTCAACCAAATAATATGATGACGTGACCGGGTCCCTATCCGAAGGGGTGTAATAACTATGATAATGAAAATTAAAAGTAAATTATAAGTTACTTTTTAAATTTCCAAACATAAGATGTATATACTTGGAGAAATTCTAGGAAATTAACTACATCCCATCGCAGATTTCATTGGATGGGGAGAGACTTGAGGCATCAAATTCAATATAAACCGCAGGCCTTTGCATCCACCTCACCACCATCCATTTCTTCCACCTAAACCACCTGTCTCCTTCAGATTAAAACGAACCAATTAATGCACATCTTCCTTCTACAGTGACAATGACCGTTTTAACCCTCGTATGACATTATGACCAGGAAAATCTACAGCATTGGTCCTCGTAGCTCAGGTAGTAGCTGTAACTCCGACCTTTAATAATGCAAAATCGACTTTGCTACTTGTACATTACAATATACATCGGGGCGTACACTCCCTCACATGGAAGTGGGACCCACTTAAAAAAATATATTTTATGCAGTGGATCCCACCCTCATATGAGGAGGTGTAGCCCCTTATATATAAAAGTTGATATACAAGTAGAATATTTCATGCAAAATATCCAATTCTATAATAATTTATCAAATAAGCCTTGTGAAAAGATGCCCAAGTTTGGTGCCTTTACTTTAATTTAATATACTTTACTTTAATTTAATTTTTATATTTATTTTCAATCACACAATAAAGTATTATACATGAAAATTTAAAACTTTTTACTACTTTGTAACTACATATTATTCAAAAAAAATAACATTCGGAGCATAATTTTTTAAGCTTAAAGGCCACCAAACAAGTATAATTCACTTTTAAAATTCTAGACACCAACCTCATTTGAGAACAATATATATAAAAATAAAAAGGATTTTGTTACACGTACATAATAATTTATCAATAGATGATGTGGTGAGATTTAATTAGATCAAAATCTTATCAATCAAATAACTTCCCTACTTACATTTTAACACCTCATCATTATGTAAAATAATTACTGCTATTAAAATTTTAAGCATCGACTCAAATTTGAAAATAAAATCCTGTTTGAACCCCATTTTTATTGAAGTATGTATTTTAGAATAGTAGATTAATATAGAATGTGTGGTTAAAAATTAAGAAAAAATTTTGAATTCGTGTGTAACATTATTTTATTAAAGATTTTGTAGTTAAAAATAAGAAAGAAAAATACATTTTGAAAATTTATTACGAGATGATTTAATTGAGATTTGAACAGCTTATATAGTTGAGTACTAAATATAATAAAAGATCGAAGACTAACTACTTAGACCATATATTACTACAGTTGTACTACATGTACATCACAATTTACAAATTTTTTTATCAACGGATGATATGACGAGATTTGATTAGTTCAAAATCTCATCAACCGAATAAAAAAAAATTCTCACTTTCTTTTTTACAACTTATCAATTTGTGAAAGATATTTTTCATATAATTTTGCTACAAGTATAGAAAAAATTTGACAAAATTCTTACAATTTTTCATTGATTTTTGACAAAACAAACACAAAAAATGCACCACATAGATTTTGCCAACGCATCATCTGTGTAATTTTTGTCAATAATTCCCAGCACCTATGGAATTATTCTTTTTCACATCACTATTTGTTTGAAGTTAAATGGGTATTAAAGTAATATTTATGTGATGAATGATCCAAGAGGAATTCAACCGGAGAGTAAATTCCGGTCTCCCTCTATAAATAATGCCGAGCAATCTACCTTTCTTAACCCTTTTCTCCGCCATCTCTGCCCTGCAATTTGCAGGGAGGGTCCGAAGCAAGAACACGCAGAGACTCTCTCCGAGAGAGCAAAAAGAGGGCCATATCTATCTTCCTCGCTATGTCGAAAGATGAATCAATCAATGGAATCATCAACAATGTAGACTTTCCAGTCGTCGAAGGCGGCATCACCATTGATGTCAATAACAAGAAGCTACCGCAGCCGACGGTGAATGAAGGGAAAAAGAAGAAGCGTGGCGCTTTCAGCCTCCTGAAATCAGCAATTTTCATGCTTCGCAAAAGCCAGAACAAGAGACCTGCTAAATCGGATAAATCAAAAGTGGATTCTTCAAACGGAAATTGGCAGAAGATTGTAGGATCAATCCGACCTTTGCATCTTCAAGATGACAATTCACCACCACCTTCAAATCCATCCCTTTCCACCTCGACAAGCGTGGAGAACTTTAACGACCTACTCCGGCCGGCCTCCCCATACTCCTCCGTGGCCTCCTCATCCGCCTCCCCCATCACCGGTGGTGCTATGAGCCAATACGCTTCAGCAAACAACCTTCAAGAACTCGATGAAGAAGACGGCTATGATTCTGACAAAGTTTTTGAATCCCTTGCTGGAGACGAGATGATAGATTCCAAGGCGGAGGAATTTATTCACCGATTCTACCAGCAAATGCGGCGTCAAAATTTGGAAAACTGAATCACATGCCGCCGCCATCAAAATTGAAAACAAGTGAAGGAATTCAGTTAACCTAATATGAAGCGCCATGCATGTATACACAACTCCATCCTTGCATGCAAGCACGTAGTATATTTAACGGCTCTTTACTATTTTCCTCCTACTTTTTCTTTCATTTTTTATGGTTCTATTGCTTTATGATAATGATCATCAGATCATCTGTGCATTTAGTTTAGTTTCAAGGAGGAGATTCTATAAAATCAAAGGCGAAAATTGGGTTTGATATTTTTATTTTGGAATAAATATGTTTATCTACATTCATTTCATTTGTATTTTTTTGATCCAGTTTTGATTAATAAAGAACTTTTGATCAAACCAAATCTAGGGTTTTAATTTTCATAATGTATCCCGACATAAATGCTAACATTTTTATAATTTTTTTGCTCCATAGATGATGGCTTGAATTCTTTGCCCTAATACTTTTGCTCCAAAAGAAGAAGAAGAAAAAAAAAAAAAGGGACAAAGAGAATTGAAGAAATCAAAGGAAAAAGTTAAATTTTTGAAGCTTCTGCTTTGAGACAACTAGGTTTCCAATCCCAAAAACATGTTCCATAATGCTCTCAAGAAAAATATTGGATTGGGTTTCCAAACAATGAGTTAGCATGCAAATCTAACCCCTTTTTTCGCAATTCAATCTTTTAATTTATTAGTTATAGACGAGTCCAAGTACGAGATGGCCCAACCGGAGTACCAAAGTCGGTGATCGAACCTAAATTGCCATGCCATAAAAGTTGGCTAGCCCATGGTTCGGACCAATTTTGAAACTACTGAAATTTAATCAATCATCGTTAAAAAAGAAGCTCTACAACCGCAAAATTCGAAAAATAGAGAAGAAAAAAAAAAAGAGAGTGAGAACTTTAAACCAGCAAACGCCAAATATATGGAGAATTAAAACACACATTAATTAATTTTTATCTATTTTTTGAATTTATGATGAACAAATCCTTAAATATGTCCTAAAAAATACCAAGTCAAGATCCTGTCTGAAATTCATAAATCTGAACCAAACGAGGAAGAAAAAAATTGTATCGACCTAGTAGCCATGGATGAGTTCAGAGCACTCGTTCTTGACCCAAAGAAATCCATTTCTGATTGAAGCTTTGATTCTACATTCAACAGTGTACACTTGCAATTCTCTTCGGTCTCTTCATTTTGGGATCATTGAAACCCCATGGCCTCGCCGCCAGCTGACTCGGCCGATTGACAGTCGGAACCGGTGGCAAATCAGGTCCCCCTCGATGCCATGTACTTTTGGTTTGCTACAAAACCTTTTTCAAACACCAACTTTGGCCTGCAGTCGGCACTACCTGTTTGAGTCATGTCTTCGTTGTTGATGTATTTTACGGTACGCGGATAATAAGTTGATAGCAATAAATTATGCATTATTATAATTATTGTTTGATTTTTAATAGAAATTAAGTATATGAAATCAAAATACTTATATAGAAGATAGAGATTTTAGCTAGGTGGTGAAAATATTTTTTTTATTGTGAGTTGAGAAAGATTTTTGAAGTTTGTATGGTATGAAGAATTAAAATAGTAAAAATATCATAATAATAAAGAGAAAAGTTAAAACCTCATTTATTAATTCTTGATGGCATGTTTAGTAAACATATATTAATTAATGAAATTTCTTATACGCTTCTTAACTTGTTATGCTAACGAACCAAAGCACGTTAGACAAAATAATTGATTGTCTGAAACTGTATATACATAACCCATGTTTGTCCCCAATTTTTAAAATTTATTTTTTCTCAAATCATTTTTAATCACATGCTTTTGTCATCTAAAATTTTTATCAACTTTTCAATCAAATATTTTATTAACTTTTATTAAAATCTAATTTTATATCCTTTTTTTTGAGTTTTGGAGTCCAAACAAGAATGGACCCTCTGACATTTGATTGGCTCACATAGAATTAAGGGAAAATTGTAACTACGGTATCAAATCTTTCACTTTTATGCAAACTTGATCCAAATCTTTACTTTATTGCATCCATGGTACCAAAAACTCGCACTCGAAATCCAAATGGACAAAAACTGTTAGTTTAACCGTTAATTGACCTTAACAATAATTTTGACTAATTTTAAAGATTAAAATGATAACTTAACATTTTTTTATAATAAAATAATTAAAATAAAAAATCAAATAACTTCCACACATATCCACCCCACACATATCCACCCTAAAACCACCACCACATTACTAGACGGCTCCACCGAACCCACCCAACTTCAGCACCACCGCCATCTCCTCCACCTCCTTCACACCACAATATCTCCATCTCAAATCCACAATAATAAACTGTCAAAAACCTCTACATATATAAGTCAAAACAAACTTAAACCAAAATTAATAATTCATCATCCAAAAGACAGTTGCCACCACTATGGACAGAATCAAGAAAATTAACAATTGAGATAATTTAATCGATGGTCACTAAATTTTATATAAATTACTACTTGCTCACCGAAAGTTAAAAAGTCACTCTTTGCTTACTGAACTTTATTATAGATTAATACTTGCTAATCGAAATTTAAAATGTTACTTGTTACTCACCCAAATTTAAATAAAGTTATCAATCAATTAATCAATCATATCATTTTCATCAGTGTTATCTATAGTAAAGTTCGGTGAGCAATAAGTAACATTTTGAATTTCAATGAGCAAGTAGTAATTTATAAAAAAGTTCACAACGAATAACATTTTAAAGATCAGTGAATAAGTAGTAACTTATAATAAAGTCCGATCATCATCGATTAATCATCCAATCAACAATTCACTTCAAACTACAATTAACACAACAATTTGCAAAATTAAATTTTGACCAAATAAGAAATCCAAAAATCACCTGAATTTCACCCTGTGGAGACAGAACTAGAGGGTCATAATTTACAATGTATTCAAATAGACGAAAAGACTCCAACTTGGATAGTCCAAAAGTCATTTTCCTTTTCCTTTTATTCTTCCACTTCTTCTTCTGAATTTTCAATTCGACCATCAAAACATGCCTATGGTTTTGGGGGCAACAAAAGGTGTCTTGTTCGAGGCGCCAAAGTTGTTGAGACAATGAAGATTTAAGGTTTCCTAGGGATTATCGTAGAATCAAAAATTTGTGAAAAAATGAAGATGAAGAGCATGATAAATAGTTTGTGCAAGGTTTGAGGGTTTCTTTGAGTCAAGTCCTACGTTCTCTCTAAGTCGAGTGTCTTTGTGGACGGAAAGGTGTGGGTTGTGGTGATTGTGAATTTGAGGTGAAGAGATGTTGTGGTATGATGGAGGTGGCGTGGCGTTGGGTGGGTAAGGTGGAGCCATTGGGTAGTGGTGGTGATAGTTTTGGGTTGGGGTGGGTTGGATTGGGGTGGGGTGAGAAGAAGAAGTTATTTGGTTTTTTTTATTTTAATTATTTGATTTTAGTTATTTTATTATAAAAAAAACGTTAAGTTACAATTTTAACCTTTTAAAATTAATCAAAATTATTGTCAGATCAATTATCTGATCAATTAACGGTCAAACTAACAGTTTTCATCAATTTGGACTTTAGTTGCGAGTTTTTATAATGTTTAGTACCGTGTGCCACTCAGTGAGAATGCTTATCTCCCCATTCGGCACGACAAGCACTCTAATAATTAGGTGTGAGGCATATTTTACCAAAAGGTGCACTAATGATATGATCATATGCATGTATTCTCCCTAACATTCTACGTATAGCATGCGCGTGCGCTAATTGTTCGAACTTTTCGACCTAAGAATGAGGAAAAGACGGCCTTGAAGCGTAGTACATCGAAAGTCAAATCTGCGGTCCGTGAAACCGTGGATGCAACAAAGTAAATGTTTGGGTCAAATCCATATAAAAATGAAAGATTTGGTACCGTGACTGCAAATTTTCCTTGAATTAAATCCTAGCCTTCTTTAGCGGCAGCCCCTATTTAGTGTCCAATAGCCCAAATCTAGCTAAGGTTCCAACGAGGAAATGGTGGTAGATGGCCAATTGATCCGACCATTTTTCCATAATGGCATTTGACCAAATTTAAGTAAAAGAAAAAAAAAAGTAAAAAATTTAAGGAAATGACAACACTCATTTTATCTCCATTTTGAACGTTCAGAATTTGAAAATCTTATCATTTCTTGTTTTTCAATGTTTATTCATCTTCTCCATCGCCATCTTCATCGTCATTTTTGCAAGGTTTTTTCATCCTTTTTAATTTAGAAATGAGGGATATGTTTGTCTTTTAATGTTAAAAGATGTCATTGTGGTGAATACTTAACTTAGTAAGTTAAGTCTATGTGTTGAATATGGTGTTTGACGTGGTCATTTCAAAAATTTGGTCGCAAAGTGATGTATATGCACTTCTATGATAAAATGTGCCAGATGGCGTACAAGATCGCGAGCCATGTGGTCCCATCGCAACCGGCAAATATTTGGTCCATATGCGCACGATAATCCCGTTATACCGTTCAGCGCACGGTAGCTTTTCCACGCTATCAAGATTAACTTTCCTCCTTGGATGCGCACAGCGCGCTGCTCCCGATTTCCAGACCTTACCCGCCCAGTAATTATTTATTTTTCTGCTTAAAATTACTCAAATTTTCTTTTCTTTTTTCTCAAATTCAGGAGCAGCAATCAATTTTTCCCTCATATTTGGTAAGTGGATTAATTATAATCTTATTTTATACAATTCAATCGTATTTTTGTTTTAATGGAGAATGATGGATTAATAAAGTAGGCTTATTATTAGCTTCCCTTGTTCATTTCTATCATGATAAAGAATTAGATCCTAAATATTGAGCATTTGATTTAAGTCATGGCAATTGATTTTCAGACTTTCGAATTAAGCTGTATAATGCGGATATTTCCAAGGGATGTTCGACACGGAGAAGCATTAGGATCATTTAGGATTTTGATTATCTTGAAACTGTAGCTGATGATGTAAATTGTAACAGTAAGTTTGTTGCTTGGATTAGACTAATCGAAGTTGTTTAAATTTAAGATTACTGAAATGTTAACTTGTCTGTATGGTTAAACGTTGCAAATTTGGATGGAGTGCCATTTTGAACATGGGGAGAAAATTATTCTATGTAGGCGAAGAAAATGAAGATGGGGCGTATATGACCACACTCTTACTGAGCCTCGGTTTGGACAGTTGTAAATGATTTATAATTGGTTAAACTTCATTTTCAACCATACGTATTAATGAATCCACAGCTTTTTAACCTCACATTCCAAGTCATTAATAATTTATCCAAACGGAGGTTGAATTTAGGGTGTGTTTGATGGATATTATTGAGAAAAGAATGTATTTTAAATAGTGATATGATGGGAAATATGTGATTAAAAAGTAAGGAAAAGTTATTAATGCGATGAAAAATATTATTTTATTGAAAAATGTGTGGTTGAAAATGAGTTTTGAAAGAATGTATTTTGAAAGAATGTGTGTCAAACATGGACTTATAATCATTACAGTTTTGGCTTGTTGAGGTATCATGATTGTAGAGATTACTTAGTTGAGTAGTGATCTGGATATAGAAATTTTGAACAATAAACAAGCTTTTGTTGGTGGATTACTCTTTGTTGATTGTTGAATATGGAGATTTTCTAGAATTTCACTCTGTACTAAGTGATTATTCTTGGACTTGAAAGATAGCCGACAAACTCATGGGATTGATTGGAAGGGGACATATTGAGACTATCACTAATCTTTAGATGCTTTAGAAGTCCTTTTTTTTTTTTTGGTTCCTTGTATAAGTCATCATGGTTATCTTGTGGCTATAGGCTGGGTTGAAATTACACCATGAAGAAGTGGAAATTGGTATTCCATATGCATTCTCCACTTTGCAGAGATTTTCTCGTGATTGGATACTTGCGTAATGTACTATCAAGAATCCTCATTTTCACCATTTCGTACTATATCATTTACTGACCCTTCACCCCCAACAAAACACACTCCCCAAGAGAAAAGAAAACATAATTCTAATGGCAAGTTTGATTCGCAATATTGGCGTGACATTCATTTGTAAATGATTGGTGTCATAATTTGCATTTTTCATTTTTCAATATTTTTTCTTCTTTTTTTGAAGAATTAGCAATTCCTCTTCCAACTATTCCCAGATTGGCATTATGGCGCAAAAAAGGAGGAGAATTTTGGAGTTACTTAGACACTGTAACGCATAATATTTTAGTTTCATTTCTTTCTTTCTTTCTTAATACTATATAATCCATTTCAGTCCCCTGATCAAACATGTCATAAGAGTTTAGTTATCTGGCCTCACACATCGTATATCTTCTTCACTGCAGCCTTTAGAATTCTAGTTGTGAAATGTTTTATTAATGTTCTTTATAATTTCCAGTGGGCTCTATAATATTGGTCATAATCATACTTAAATTCCAATTATTCTCAGTTGCTGCATCTGCATACTGGTTTATCTTGGTTGAAGTAATGCCTGAGATAGCAACTATAATGAAGGAAACGTCTGAAAATGGATCAGAGTCATCTCCAGATGATGATGGCACCGTAGAGGAAATGCCAGAGGACACAATTTTGTCGCGACAAACATCTGTGAACCTCGTGCCATTCATTGGTCAAAGATTTGTCTCTCAGGATGCAGCATATGAATTCTATTGTAGCTTTGCTAGGCAATGTGGGTTCTCAATCAGACGTCACCGGACTCGTGGAAAAGACGGTGTTGGCAAGGGTATTACAAGACGGGATTTTACATGCCATCGTGGTGGATATCCACAACTAAAGCCATTAGAGGATGGAAAGCTACAAAGGAATCGAATATCATCGCGTTGTGGATGTCAAGCATATATGAGAATCGTCAAAAGGGAAAATTTTGACGTCCCAGAATGGCGTGTCACAGGTTTTAGCAATGTGCATAACCATGACCTCTTGAAGTTCAATGAGGCTCAACAACTCCCCGCCTACTGCATAATGACTGTTGATGACAAGAGTCGTATATGCATGTATGCAAAAGCTGGGATGTCAGTTCGGCAAATGCTTAGGTTAATGGAACTAGAGAAAGGGGTTAAGCTAGGTTGTTTACCATTCACAGAGATTGATGTCAGAAACTTGCTTCAATCGTTCAGAAATGTGGAGCGGGATGATGACCCGATCGACCTTCTAAAGTTGTGCAAGGAGATGAAAGACAAAGATCCCTACTTCAAATACAACTTCAAGATAGATGCCAATAACAGGTTAGAGCACATTGCATGGTCGTATGCTTCATCAATCAGATCGTACGAGGCCTTTGGAGATACCGTAGTTTTTGATACTACTCATCGCTTGGATGCATATGATATGTTACTTGGGATTTGGATTGGAGTGGACAATCATGGAACAAATTGTTTCTTTGGTTGCGTACTTCTAAGAGATGAAAATATGCAGTCATTCTCCTGGGCTCTAAAGGTTAGTATCCACATAAGCACCGTTGCCCCCATGTTTCTACAGCGACTTAAGTTTGGATTTTCTTGTTTTATTCTTAAACCATTTAGATATTGCTTAAGTTAATTTACCTACATTTGACTTCATTTTCGTTTATGCTTTGATGCAAGATGTAGAAAGAATTCGGTGTACTTGTTCATTAGGATTCTAATGATGCCTTTGAGCACGAGTTCACTATTTCTATACTTTAGAGCATGTTTGGATATGTTTAAAAAAATTCTCTCATATGTTAGTAAGTTTTGAACTTTTTTTATTGGTCCAATTTGAATATAAGTATTTTGCTTTTTCGATAGTAAGATAGTTTTTTTTTTTTAAAACTTAAAAAAATAGAAAAACAGTAATAGATATCGAACGGAAACAAACAATTACTTAAACTCACTTTTAAGCATACCTGAAAATACTTGTATATGTTCACTGAGATAAAATTTTGTTTATGCTAATAGGAATTTCACTTGAGCTTGTGATGCCATCTGATAAAGAATAATGCTATTTAGCACTACTGGTGTTAAAACACCAATGTAGGTGGCACCAATGTATGTGACACAAAATGAGAGGTACAATTATACCTTTCATTCAGCTTGTAACATAACGACATCTAAACTCGTGTTTTAGCACTAGTGGTGCTATAGATGCCTTTGATTACCGGTTCATTATTTCTATACTTTAGAGCATGTTTGGATAAGTTAAAAAAAAAAAAAAAAAATTCTCTTATAGGGTAGTAAGTTTTGAACTTTTTTTATTGGTTGAAGTTGAATATAAGTATTTTGCTTTTTTAACGGTAATATAGCTTTTGACTTGAAAAAATAGAAAAAAATCTAATGTATATCGAACAGAAACAAACGATTACTTAAAACTCACATACTTTTAAACATAACTAAAAACTCTGATGCTCGGACTCTTAAAAAATGGAAAAGTATCAGTGTCTACACAAATACCGACACGGGATATGGATCGGATCCTTGATTTTACACTCAAACGCGGCAGCAAAAGGGAGAAGACGGATTTATGGATTTACAGAAAGACGGACATGGATACTGGTTTTGCACTCTGGGTATGTGTCTATGTCTATATAGCAAGTGGAATGTTGTTTATGTTTCTGGATTTCTGGTTCTGGATTTGTAGAAAGAAGATGACGCGGAAGCATGGTTATTAAAATCGGACCGGACCGAACCGGCTGGTCTAGCCCGGAACCCGGCAAACCGGATTGTGATCTAGTTTGGTTGCTATAATTGGTACATTTAGCAAGTAAACCAGTCAAAAATCGGTTGACCTACTCAATACCTTGACCTAACTGGACGAGTTTAGATGAAATCGGAACTGGTTCGAACCGGTTTAAGGGTAAACCAGTTTATGAAAAAGTCAGGAGCAAAATTTTTCTTCAATATGCAAAGGCAGAGATTCAAACCTTGGCATTTGAAGTGAAATATCACATCCATAATCATCATGGAAACATTTGAACTTCTGTAATAATAGTGATCTAATACATATATATTTTATATTAGAAAAATTGTTGTCCTTTGTTTTAAAAAATATTTTTTAAATAAAATTACGACCTGACAAACCCATCGTTTGAATCACGACCCTGTGACCCAATGATTTTTCCTGATCGATGAACATGTCCAGTTATAATCGATGAACAGGTCCAGTCTGATAACTATGCACGAAAGGGAAGAAAGAAGATAAAAGGGAAGGGAAAGACAATTGGGTTGTCCTCAGTTGATCTCTGCCCTAATTCAATGTGGGCCATGGACCCCATTTTTTAATGTTACATGGGCATGTAAAATTCAAAGTTAATAAAGTTATAATTATTTTATTTGGATAAGTTGTATGGTCAAATCTATTTAATTTGAGTTTATTTTTGTATTGTTATATGGGCGCTTGTAAAGTCCAATGCATAGAGTTAATATAAATAACAATTATTTTATAGTGATAAGCTGTTTAGTCAATCTCATTTAATTTGAGTTTATTTTTGTATTAAATTTTTTGTTTCTTATATTTTATCCGTGCGAACTTTTTATTTTATAATTAAAATGATTTAGTACTATATTTTTTTCTATTAAATTTAAATTTATGTCTGTAATTGTTTTTAAATAATAAATAAGATATTGAAATTGATTTTTTTCTTTAATTTCTTTGAAAAGAATTTATTTTGGCTTTAAATTTAAATTAATTTCAAATTATAAACCAATTGTTTAAATTGATTTCATCGAAAGAGTTGATAAACAAACTAAACTACGAGTTCATTTTTTAACATCTAATATCAGTAAATTTGTGTACAAGTAAATGAAAATTTAAATTGATTTTATTCTAGGAACTTCATTTGAACTTATGATACGATCTGGCATCTACTGAAAAAGAGTAATATTATTAAGCATTACTGGTGTTAAAACACCAATGTAGGTGGCACTAAATGAGATGTAATATTATACATTTCATTTAGCTTATAACATAACGACATCTAGACTTATGTTTTAGCACAAGTGGTTTTAGATAATATTAGTCGTTGAAAAATGTTCAATCCCTTATACAGTCATTCTCGGGAACTGAATGCCGGAATTGTGGTTGCATGACGACAAGTGTTGAAAGGAATATTACTCTCTGTGTGTGTGTGTATACTTGGTCGAATTTTTTGTTTATTCCCAGAAAGAAAAAAAAAAACTTGAATTCATAAATTCCAATGATATGTTGCTCCATCTTTGTTTTGATCCCTGCTGGAGGGCTATATTTAATTATTCAACCATTTACAGTGTGTTATCTTCCAGTATAATGGGATCATAGTATTTTCATCATATCTGTATAGAGTAGTTTTGAGATTTCCAGAGTCCTTTTTGTCATATTTTTTGTTGTATTTGACAGACATTCTTGGAATTCATGAATGGAAAAGCTCCGGGAACAATTTTAACTGATCAAAACATGTGGCTTAAAGAAGCAGTTGCTACTGAAATGCCAAGGACCAAACATGCCTTTGCCTTTTGCCATGTCATTTCAAAGTTTCCCGATTGGTTTTCTGTAGTACTTGGCTCACAATATGATAACTGGAAATCTGAGTTCCATCGGCTTTATAATTTGCACTCAATCGAGGAATTTGAAGTGGGATGGAGGGATATGGTTGATTCATATGGACTGCATGGAAATAACCATGTGGTCAGCTTGTATGCGTTGCGCACATATTGGGCACTACCTTTTCTGAGATGTTATTTCTTTGCAGGAATGACCAGTACATTCCAGTCAGAATCGATAAACTCATGTATCCAACGATTTTTGAGTGCACAATCTGTACTTGAGAATTTTGTCGAGCAGGTACCGACCTCTTTCTTTCTATTTGTTTCTTGACATGTTGTTACTCAAAATTATATAGGAAAATTGTGTTGTTGGTCTCTAACCTATTATCTCAGTATCTAGTTGGTCTTGGTCTTAAAGAAAGAGTTGGTCCTCAATTTTCCATTCTCTCTCTTCAATGACTAAAACCATTAGAAACTCCGTTAAATTGTGCTGCGATCCTCACATTTTCAACTTTATTAAACTAGAGTATTTGGAAATTTGAGCTGAGGCATGTGCCCTTGAAGGCCACGTGACTATTTAAAAGATTTGGATGTCTTTGTTGGGAATAGTTATGCGATTATAATTGAAGGATGACCAATGCTGCAATCTTTTCTTGTTTGTACTCCTCTTTTGCAGGTGGCTACAGTTTTATATGCTAAAGATCAAGCAGGAACAAAACCAAAGATGCAACAGAAGATCCCTGAAGTATCCCTCAAAACAGGTTCCCCAATTGAGTCGAATGCTGCAGCTGTTCTTACACCTTATGCCTTCTGCAAACTACAGGAGGAACTCTTATTGGCACCCCAATACGCGTCATTAATGGTAGATGAAAATTACTTTATTGTGAGACACCATATGGAAAAGGATGGAGGGTGTAAAGTATTATGGATTCCGAATGATGAGTTGATCAGCTGTAACTGTAATCACTTTGAGTTTTCAGGCATCGTCTGCAGACATGTTCTTCGTGTTCTCTCAAGCAACAATTGTTTTCAGATTCCTGACCAATATCTGCCCATGCGCTGGCGTGATGTCCCCTCATCATTGACAAAACCTCTGCATGCTACTTCTGGAAAGATACAGTTGTTGCAGTCAATAATTTCAACACTACTTACAGAATCAACTGAGACAGAAGATCGCCTTGATGTTGCTTGTGATCAGGTTGCTTTGGTTTTGGCCCGAATCAAAGAATTTCCCATTTCATCAGACGGTGTTAATGATATTGCTTATAACAGCCCATCCAATTCCCTTGTGCTTCCAGAAGTTGAAGATTCTGATAGTATTGCTCAAAGTTTCAGTGGAAATCCTCGTGAATCTTTAGCTTTTGCAAAGTTGAAAGAGAGAACATGGAGAGATGGACTGGGGGATATATACAGGAAAAGAAGGCGTTTTTCAGTTCCCTGTCGTGGTCAATATGGACATGATGCCAGTGACTGCCCAGTACTGGGTGATGATTTCAATGGAGATGGGTCGGGGTTTTTATAGGTTTGATAATATGTTTGGTATGCTGGATTGACACTGTCAGACGGGATGAAGTTAAAATTTCAGGCAGTACAATATGCTCCTGTGAAAATGATTAGATTTAAGTAGTTTTCGTATAGTAGAATTCCTCTAATGTCCGTAGAGCAATATTCGCAGTCGCCTGTTCACCGTGTAAAATTTAAAATTGCATGCTTAAGATCCACGTTAAGAATATAAATCTTAATATTTTTACAGGTGTCTTATTCAAAGATAATAATTCCTCAGATCTGGAGGCCAGTGTAAAATATTTGGGCACAAAAATTTATTGGCCTCTTGTAAATGGCAAGCTTGCTAATAGGCCAGTGTAACGTTCCATGCACGGAACCTGCATGATTTTGGAATATGGGCATGTGACATGTTCGTTTGTTTGTTCATTCCAGTGTTTTAGAAAGTATAAAGCGTGATAAAATATAGGGGTCAAGCCTTAGTCTAGGCGAAGCCTAAGGGTGAAGAAGTATTTTCTTATTTTAAAATTTTAAATCAATTTAAAAGTTATTTAATAATTACAATAATATCTACCAACCGCATAAAATTATAAAATAATATATTGAAAAAAGTTCGCCTAGACGTGAAAGAAAATTTAAAAAAAAAGTGCAAAAAGGCATGTGGCTGAGCGTTTTGTGCTCACTTCGTGCCTATGCAAGGGAGCTTGTCTATGACATGCATTACGTCGGGTATCTATACAAAACAAACGAAGACATGTTTTAAATTTTGGAAATTATCTTGGCAAGTTTGGTACCACTATTGGGGCTTGTCCTACTTGGCCAACTTAGTGATGATGTCGTGACATCATTGTTTCTGACCCTTCTAAGCCACCGATTCTATGGTGTTTAATAAAGAATTTGAAGTGTTTTTCCAAGGCTTCATTTTATTCAAAAACGCATTCTTCAATAAAATAATATTATATTTAAATCTATATTTTTTCTTTATTTTTTAAACACACATTCTTCAAAAAAGTATTATTTCAAAATATATTTTTTTCCAAAATTTGATTTTAATGAAGCCTTAGTGTTTATAGAAAGAGGTAGGAGGATATGCACGAAAAGGGATACCTATTTAATACCTATTGGAATCCATTTGGCAAGTCTTTCACGACGTGACTCGTGCTTTGTAAATTCGGTGCAAAACAATCATGCTACATTTACATTATTTTTTATATAGTTATTTATGTAGTGTCATGTGTCAACACACCATTAAACAACTTTTTTATATAAAAAAAAATACTTTTTTCATCCACAATTTTTTAAAAATAAAGAAAACATAAAAAAGTGTGCAAGGAAATGAATGCACGTCTAAGCATTGTTGGGTGCAAAATTGTGATTTTTCAATTTGTTCTGACATTTGTACAAGAAGTAAGATTGGAAGGTGCGCAACGTAGGAAGAGATTAACGTATGTATATTTGGTTTCCTCCAAGCTCGTGTTGGACGTATAAAAAGTTAAAAACTATTAATATTTATCTTTTTATTTGTAGAAGCATACAGACTAATTTAATACATGTACTCTAATGATATTAAGATCCCGTTTGGTAGGAATTAAAATTTTAACTTTAATTTAAATTTAAATTTAAATCAATAATTAATTTTAATCACATATTTTATTAATCACGATTTTTCAATCACATATTTTATCACCTTACGAAGTTTGTCATTAACACTTCAAAACAATACCCATAACTTATACGGAAGAGTGAAGAACATAGGCCAATACTAAGTCGAAAAAGGTGATGTCATCATAGAAATTGAAAAAACATAAACACAACATTAACAAGTACGTATTACGAAGTTACTTCGATAAGACGAGCAAAGAACATATCCCAATAAATAAGACAAAAAAAGGGGACACCAAAATAAAAATAAAAACATGGAAAGAGTACTATCTATGCTTTAGTAGTCATCGCAACCATCTTTGAGTTTCTAGTTTGAACTTGTCATTTAACGCTTTTTCAATCTAGAAGATGCATTGCGAAATAAAGATCTACCCCGATTAGTAAGGAACATACCTAAAAATGATCTGAAAGAGGTTACATCAAAGTAATAATTAAATGATAAAAAATAAAATTATTAACGAGTCTTAACAACCGTCTCTTTCTCGTTATTCTGAAGTTGTCGATTAATGGTTTTCCAATACGAGAGAACGATAAATTTCTAATTCCGCCACTAAAAATAATCCTTGTTTTTCGATATTGAGAAAAAGAAAGAAGTATAATAACCCTTGCATTGAAGATAGTGCACAATTCTAAATTGTGCGTTCTTTACTTACTTTCAATTTTCATTTCGTCCTAAATAACTCTTGATTGTACTAGATTAAGCATTTAATCCATCATAACTTCACAAGTTTGATGACTCTAGCTCGTGACAATAATAATAGTAAGTAAAACTTTTAATAGACTGTGTATCACTTTTCTTCTACATTTATTTAATGCATGTTGTCTATATTGTTCTATCCACCTTATAGAGTATTAACATTTCTTTTTAAATGTTCACCAAAACAAAAGAATGGATGTTTTTTTTTTTTTAAGCCCATGTTTATCTACCATTAATCTAAAACTCTGTTTACTACAGTAAGATTTTCCACCACACATTCACCTAATAAAATATTCTACATACAAATTAATAAAGTTACTTTAAATTTCAACCACACATTCTCCAAAAAATACTATTCAAAACTCCATTATTCTCCCAATAGTGAGAGACAAACAAGCTCTAAGTTATAAGAGACCTATAGCATCTCCCCATGATATAAAATAAGCACATATAAATGAGTAAATCGTATGTTTGATCCCCATTTTTTCAAAACTAATTTTCAACTACACATTTTCCCATAAAATAATATTACACGTAAATTGAAATTTTTTCCTTATTTTTTAACCACACATTTTCCAAAAAATCACTATTCCAAAACTCGTTAGAATCGTATAGAAGAATCCGCACCCTGTTACTATTACCACCCCTCAACGAATTCAACCTGCAATGTCAATGCAAATGTCAATGTCAATGTCAATGCCAATGAAACTTTTAACACTATTCTTTAAGAATGGTAAGTCGAAATTTTATCTTAACGTGACGACATGATCAGAATGCAAAATTTCACGAACTCAATTTGTTGTATGTGAGGTTCTAATGTTTTTGGCTGCTCAGAAGAACAAAAATTATCAAGACATCCCTGATTTGGTTCTTGATCCACAAGACATAGTGGTTCACCAGGAACGCTCGCACCCCACACCACCAGGCACAAGTGGCACCTGGACAAAAACTGAAAAAAGAAGTAATTCTCTTGAAATTTTTCCACGTCATCGACCCGAATTCAAGTCTATGACGAGAATGATTCACGTAAACAAGAAATTGCTGGCTGGCTGAATCGCAAGAAAACTTCAGCAATCTTTCATTCATATTTGACAGGAGAAAAGTCATGTTAAAAACTCTCAGATTTCCCATAGAAATTGCTGGCTGGCTGAATCGCAAGAAAACTTCAGCAATCTTTCATTCATATTTGACATGAGAAAAGTCACGTTAAAAACTCTCAGATTTCCCATGATAATCAAGGTTCTCAAAACCTAGGATTCAGTAATCAGAAATTCAAAGGTCCATGCTCAAATGATCCCGAGATTACACACATTTTTCTTTCCTTCCATCTCTTACAAACTATTTCATACCTCTGCCATCTATATGAAGTCAACTAAAATGTAACTTGATTATGTTTTCAAGTTCTAAGATCCTTGTAGCATCTCCATCATATAAAACTAAACAACTTAAAGTAGCTTGAAAGTTCCCGTACCATCGACAAGCCCACTAATCTTCTTTGAAGCAGCAGCCAATGTATCTTCGCTTTTGCAGAATGCAAATCTGATATATCTTCTCTGGTAGCCAAGTGCAGCCTGGGAAGAATCCTCTGCAGATAAACTTGTATGGAAAAAACCGCACCCTGGTACTGCCACCACCCCTACTTGTTTAATTAATTCCTCGACGAATTCAACCTGCAATGCCAGTGCCATTGGAGCTTTTTATCACTATCCTGATTTCAAAATTTCATCCAACCATGATAAAACACACGAAAATTTGCGCAATCAATTTTTTCTTTGTTCTATTCTTTTTGGCTGGTCGGAAGAACAAAATATGCAAGGACAACCCTGATTTGATTCTTGACCCACAAGACATAGTAAATAACCAAGGCAATCTGGCCAAGAATGAAAAAGGGAAAGAAGAAGAAGAAGAAGAAGAAGAAGAAGAAGAAGAAGAAAGAAAATAATTTACTCTGATTGAAAGAGTACTTGCTGGACAAATTTTTGGGTGGAAGATAAAATAACCAATGATAGGAAATTGTTGACTTTAATTTTTGGTAATCCAGCAAGTTTTGGAAGCCCAATACAATACACGATGCATTCAGGAATATTTGAATAGATCTGTCAAAAATAGCATTTACCAGCAAAAAGTACGCTAGTTGAGAACACTCAAATCGTAAAACATGACTTGAAAAGAAACAAAAAAGAAAGAGTAGTTACATTTTAAAAATGCACAACCAATTAACTACTATGCACTAGCCAACATAGAATTCAGGGATGGAATAATGTAACTATTATCAAGACTTTGGACCGACCGGCTACATTTTCATGGAGGCATGTGATATAAGATGTAAACATTAGCATTAAACCAGGATTTTACAAATTCCTGAGCAATGGATATGACCAATAACTGTATGGTTCAGCTTGCTTATATGACTTTAGTAGGAAAAAAAAAAGGAGAGAATTTAATGTCATCGAAGACTTTCCAGCTATTTGCAGCAATTATCAACAGCATGTTTGGCTAAGTTTAAAAGTAAAGACTTTACTGTCATAAAGGTAAGATTGTCTACTGAAAATCCAAACAAAAAAGTGACTTCTAAAAAATCTCAAACATGTTTGGCAAAAAATTACTAAAAAGCAACTTTCAAGCTTAGGCAAGCATGTATGTGCAGAAAAATAAGTACTTACATCAGAAAGAGTGCAGCTCCCTGGAAGAGGTGCAAATACAAAAAAGGAACCCTTGGGCTTAAATTGCATCTTGAAGCCAACCTTTTCAAGCATGTCAACAACGAAATCTCTTTTCAATTCATAATCCTAAGCACAAAGCATAAATGGTCATTGACAACTTCCATCTATAACAAATACGATGAACAGAGCAGGCTATAGATTGCATTTGGAGTATATGGATTCGGATTGCATGATGAATATAAATTGGGACAGATTCACAAATTCACTCGAATAATATAAGGATTTCGCTAAACATTTAAAATCTAGAGTATTAAATAAAAAATTATCTATAGATGAAGATATTCAAATTAACTCCAACTTTTGGTGGATTTTAAATCCATCATCAACCACCTATCATGCTACATATGAGTTGACTAAGATGTGAAATTCATAGTACATTGTTCCCAATCCTTCGATTCGGATGAATTCTTAATGCTTCAGAATCTTACTCTTCTCAATGAATCAAAGTATGCATGCGGACTCCTCAAAGCAGTCAAAGCAGCTTCCTGGAAAGGTGCAGGAGCAGAATCTGTAATTTTAATATGAATGTTTCTAATAGCAGAAGCAATCCAAGCTGGGGCAATTGCCCATCCAATTCTCCATCCTAACAACGTAATACAATTAACATAAACTCTTTTTTGGCAAACAGAATAAAAGACATCTGGTTTGCAAGGCAGAAATAAAACATCAAAGGCAGTATAAGCGAACTTTAGATAGTTTACAGATTTGTACCAGTTACACTAAAAGTTTTTGACAAGGAAGATGTCACAATGGTCCTCTTCTGCATTTCCGGTAGTGAGGCAAGTGATATGTGACTTTCCTTGTCAAAAGTTATATGCTCATACACCTGTGGGACCAAACAGATAAATAATTAATGTTGCAGGTAGGTAAAAAAGAAGAAGAAGAAGAGGTGATGAAGAGAAAGTAACATGGACATATATGACTTGCCAAATCCACGACATTTGGTTGCTTGACATATATTACATCAGAAGGAAGAAGCATACTAAAATTTGCATAGGGAGATGACAGATTTCTCTACCAATAAATAAACTCCATTCCAGTAAAATCTGGTATAAATTTTAATTTTCAAACTAGAACCAAGTATCCAAACAATACTGTGTGAGATTAGACATTGAGCATAGTTGGCTTATCTTAAAAAGGAGAGGTTACTTTTAAGTAACTTTTTGTATCCAAACAAGTTAATTTTTTACATTATTTTTAAGCAAAAATAGTTACTTAAATCTTGACTTATTGTCAAAACAAATAACCTATTTCAGATTTTAAGCTTAGCCAAACAAACGCATAAAGCTGATTCTTCATGATTATTTTCTTTATATTTCAGTCATTTCTTCATTGTAGATTAGATAGCTTGTGTTTCTCCTCTGCCGTCTCCCTACTATATTTGAAAAACTTGCTAACAACAAACAACTGCATACTAGAAAACACTATTTAAGGTATGTTTCAAGATTAATAAGCATAACCAATAGCTTACTTATTCTTATAATTCCTTACTGCAATGAGACTAAATCCTCCATTTGTTAATTGAGACTAATTTTGTGAATTTTCGCATACATTCAGCCTATTTTGGCCTGCTATTTGTATTGTATTACATAGATATAAAAGGAAATAAAAACCCTATACAATTGGAATCAAATCCGTGAGTATCTGTGAGGATACGGTTTCCTTTTCTATATTTGGAAACTAAATAATCCTCTAATACCCCCCC
>CAIGRB010046838.1:1880-25019 GCA_903798255.1 Fraxinus quadrangulata | reverse complement strand
TGTGAAAATGAATATAAATGAGAAATATTGTAAGGAAAAAAATAACAAAAGTCTAATAGAATTTTGAGTTGAATGAGAAATATTGTAAGGAAAAAAATAACAAAAGTCTAATAGAATTTTGAGTTGAATGAGACATAAAATTTGAGATTTTGTTTTTGTACTTTCTGTTTAAAAATTATTACTCTAGAAACTTTTATAAAAAATGACATTTTGAATATTTTAGGATTTATAGAGACTTCTAAAATTTTTTAATTGAATATATTGTGATTTTTAAAAACATTTAAAAAGTATATAGATGTTTATATTGAATATATCAATACTTTTAGAGAGCCTCGAAAAATCTATATCGAATATCCCTAATTTTTTTGAATCTTTAAAAGTTTTTAAAAGCTCCAATTAAATACACACTCTAACATCACTTGCCTCTCTTATTTAGGAATAGTATAAAAACTTCTAGATTTTGAGTAGATTTTAACAAAACAATCTTGCTACATGTACAACTCATTTTATACTTTAACTTATCGAATTTACACTTAGTATAATCTCACACCATATTTCACATCTCACACATTTAATTTAATCATTAACAAATTACGGTATCATCATGTCAATCAAGTGGTAAAGAGAAATGTAAAAAATAGCTTTATTCTTAACAAAATGACAGGTGCTTTTGACTGCATGTACCATGAAAATAGAGAATAAATTCTTAAGGAATTCGTTTTTCAAGATGAAATTATTGCCTTGTCATTGTTTGGCGTGTTACAAAATAAATAGGAAAATAACGAAATCGGACAGACTGAGGCACATATATTTCACTCCCTTTAAAGAGATTCAAGCCCTTTACTGTTGGCAAAGCCTAAAATACGATGTAACTGAACTTTTTTTTGACTTGTCCCCTCCAAAATACAACAACAATCATTATAAAGTAAGAATAGAGAATAAGTTTGATTATCCAAATTTGAAAAATCAAACCCTGCCTCTATTTTAAAAAGTTCGAATAGAAAGGTTTTTGGAGCCTTTAAAAAAAAAAAAAAAAAAACTTTGACTCTCTAAATAGAGAGCATATTGTGCTTACAAATTCTCTTGAAGATGCTCTTTAGAATTGGGCGGGATTTGATTCGATCCGGTTCCAAAGGAAAACAAATCAAACCATGATAATCTTAAAGATTTGAATCGGTCCGATTCTTTACATTAAGAGTGAATTAAAAATGTTCGTCAATAAAAAATTCAAAAGAAGTTGTCGACACGATGCTTTTAACCAAATATAGAAGAACCGTACATATTTTACAAAGATTAAAAGAAAATCAAGTATACAAATTTAAAAGGATTAATAGTAGAAAACCCCCTAGAAATGTTTGAATTTGTGATATATCCCTACCTATTAGAAATCACAGAAAATCCCTCCATTTGAAATATTTTGTGCGAAAAATTCCTCACCGTCAGATTTTTCTTTAAAAACAGTAAAAATGTCAAAATTTAAAAGTAATAATTGCAATTTTAGTATCCAAACCTTAAATTCTTTTACAAATTATACCTAATTTTTTTTAATGTACCACCTACAATCCGACCCAAACCTTTAAAACTTTATTTTCCACACCACACCACCATACTTCATCTTCTTCTCTAAAATTAATTTATCTAATTAGAAATAAAGGTCAATAGCCATCTTCTCAGTCCCAAGGTACTGTGCGGAGACAAGAGTAATACCTTTTCCGTTGCCATAATGAGGTGATGGTCGTCGTTGAGAGAAGGAAGAAATGACGATGGAGACGAGGAGGCTACTATAGTGAAGCCTGCGTCACATCACATGTTACAGGTCTGAAAGTTATTAAATCACCGAAAGAATAAGGTAAAATAGAGCTAAAAGTAAGAATTAGTTTTTTCTCGCGATCGAATTGTATGGATTGTAGTGCAATGAGATCATTTTTGTACGAAAAGATCCTAATTTTTGTCGAGATCAGTATTGACGTGTATCCAACAGAGGAGGAGTTAATCGAAAGGAGATGTAGTGGAACAATGCCACGTATATTTTTCAACGAAAAGCTAATTGGAGGATTTGTTGTATTGAATTCTTTGAGGAATGGTGGGATGTTGGAGAAGAAAATGAAGGAAATGCTGGGGAGTAAGTTTCCCAATGATGCACCGACACCGCCGGCCTATGGCTTAGATGATCCAAAGGATGAGGAGGAGAGGAGGCAATAGAGAGTTTAGATGAGATGGTGGTGATTGTTAGGGTTTTGCGACATGTTCACTCCATTCTTCTTCTCCTCCTCCTCCTGGCCTTTATTTCTAATTAGATAAATTGATGTTAGGGAAGAAGATGAAGTGAGGTGGGGTGGAAAATAAAGTTTTAAATGCTTGGCATTGTGGACAATGCATAAAAAAAAAATTGGGTATACTTTGTAAAAGAATAAAAAGTTTGGATACTAAAATTACAATTATTACTTTTAATTTTGACATTTTTAGAAAATCAAATGATAGGGGGTTTTTCGCACAAAAAGTTTTAAACATGGAGGTTTTCTACGATTTTCAATAGGTAGGAGATATATCACAAATGAAAACATTTTTAGGGAGGTTTTATGCTATTAATTCAATTAAAAAATCTGAGTTACTATTGAGCCACATAATTTTTTCTAGGGTTTGCTTCTTGGATTCTTGGGAATGAAATTGTATAGCATTTATAAAGTTATTTAGTTATAGATTTACCCAATATTTCAGCCTATGTTTGGTCCTCCTTTTATCAAAATTTATTTTCAACCACACATTTTTTCATAAAATAATTTTATACATAAATTAAAAAAAATTCTTTTTTTTTTACTCACATATTTTCCAAAAAATTATTATTCCAAAATATATTTTCTTACCAAAACGGTGCTCAAATAGAGTCTAATTTTGCTTGAGAAGGAAGAAAAGAATCAATTAATCAAACAACTAAAAGAAGAGAGAAGGAATGAATCAAAGAAATTGAAGAGAAGAAGGAATCTGGAACAGAAAAGAAAAACCGAACATGATTATGTAATTTATGTTTGATAAAAATAAGAAAAGATTGAGGTTTTTATCTTTAAAAAAAGGCGGCAACAACAACAATAATTAATAAATAAAAAACATGGGAGAATACCAGCATAGGGATCCGGATAGGAATCCGCCGATCTTGATATTATGTTCCAAAATCGAATTGTTCATTAGATGACTTGAAGAGTCGGAGTCAAATAGATCGATTCTAACGGGTTCATGTCCAATTCCGCCAATTCTCGAAAAAAATGTCCACCCTTAATACTTGTAGAGTTCATAAAAAATTTACTTTATAAATTTAAAAATATTCTCTATTATATATAATTTTTTTTTTTTATAAATAGGGAGTCTTTTATAATAAAAGAAAATTTATTCCGAAGGTTTGTTGAACGATCAGTCAGAGCACGTTTGGTTATGTTTACCATTTTTTTTTATATGAATAGAAAAAAACATTTTCGATAGTGTCGACTTGATACCTTCGAGAAAAGGGGCTAAATGACAAGCACGGGGGAGATGCTAAACACGTCAATTACTATATTTTACATGGTGCATAATTTTATAACTTTTTGTTAATGGTTGAGATTTTTCAGTAGTGGAAAGTGGGTTTTATTCTCAATAGATAGTAAATGCATCACAGCAAGGAAAGAATATTACATTACCATTAAAATATAAAGAAAAATTGTAGGTTCCAAAAATCTAGCTAGTTCTAGAAAGTATTACGCTCTCTCGTCGAGGTTCACGATGAATTTCGTTATGAAATGTTTGATAAAAGGAATTGAACAAAATTTAAACAAGACTGTAGTGTCTTAAATAAGAAAAAAGAAGATAAACAAATATGTTACATCTTTTCTTAAATCTTGTCCGAATATATTTATTTCACAGCATCAGACTTTCTTTTATATTTTGTTTACTACTTCCATGCATTCTACAAACATTAATATTGGTGAGAAACTTGTAGTACTAGTTTTTCACATATTTGCTGAAAAATACGGGTCGTGGATCGTCCATGAGGGATGACTTGACCTACAAAATATCAAAAGGGTAACAAGGAGTGGTTTGAAATTCAAATATAAAACTTCCCATGACCTCTCTTAACTCCCCATATAATCTCCAATTAATTGTCTAGGACAAATAGAGAGAAAAAGAGATGACAAAGAGTGTGAAATTCGTATGGAAAATATTATCAAATTTGAAATGTGCCTAAAACCATATATTTGGTATGAAAACTTACAAAATTAGCACTTGAATTATGGATAATAATCCCCATCTGGATTGGAACCATTGTATTGCAAGAAAATTCAGAATTTGGTGCTTGAAAAGTAAGGTAATTCAACCATACACAAAGATATTGAAATTCTTCTTTCAAATAAGAATCTTGACCCGTAATTTATATTAAAGAATGGTGTGAATTTTTTCATTGGTATTAGAGCCTTAAATGTTGTTTTCCTTGTATATTATTTTCTTGCTGAAAAAGAATTATTATGATAAAAAATGCATGTATCCCATTTTGTTGAAACTTGAAGCATCATTAAAGTTATTTCTCTTGCATACTATCTTGTAAATGTAATTATTATGTTGAAAAATGCATGTATGCCATTTTTGTTGAAACTTGAAGCATTTTTAATGGCATGTCATGAAATATGCAACATAAATTCATGAAATTTTACAACATATTTCCTATATGATTAAATCATATCTACAAATTTTCGAAATTTTTGTTTTTATATTTTTGGAGAAAAATGAAACCCTAGTTAAAATTGTAGGAAGTTCAAAAATTTATTGGATTTTATTCGTTAATTTTCATGCAATAATATTAGTATTGCTAGAAGGGTATTTCAATGAGCTTTCCAACCATGTAAATAATTCAAATTTTGGACTTAGAATGAAGAAATTATGAGATTTTGAAGTTTGAACCAAAATCTAAAAAATTAAGAAAAATGAAGAAGATTAAGAGCAGATTTTTCCACCTTCACCCTCCGTGCATTGCGTTTGTCTTAAACACGGTGTTACTTATAGAATCTTTAAATCCTGACCACACAAATGAACTCATAATGTCGAAATTATTACAAAGACTAAAAAAATAAAACGAAACATGGCTGAAAAGGCTGTGCATGCAGTGGTGGTTTGAGTATGATGCGCCCCCTATTATTAAAAAAATGTCTGACCCGGGTGTGGGGACGAGTGCGGGGTCCAACTACAATTTTCAAATGCGTAGAAAATTCAAGGTAGTCTTCTTTCAATATTTGAAAATTTTGAAACTCAATGTGACTTATAAATTGAAGAGTCAACTTTCCTTATTGACACTAGTCGCTAAGTTGAGTTAAAAGACGTGCAATTTAATATTGCTAAGTTTCGAGAACATGCTTGTATTGCAAAGTTTTGTTCGTATAAGACTTCAAGTCTAAAGTATTAAATGAGCTAAAATAAATGCGGAATAGATGAGAAAACTGAAAAAAAGGATTCAAGAAGAACATATCAAATAGTAAGTACATGAAGTGGTTTTGGTAGATGATTAATAATATAAAAGTTCAATTACTTCAACTATATGATTTTGAATCACTTAACACGAAAGTGTTCAAGTTGAAGGATATTGCACTTGAATATATTTCTCTTAATATTGTTTACGTGTCAAACACTATATATTGAATCTTATCCTATGTGAATAGTGAATTCAAGAGTTAGAAACTCACTTTAAATGAGATCAAGATGTGTCTTTAGTCTATTTTCAAGTCTTTGACTTGGTACAAAACAAATATATACCAATAATGAAGATGGAGTGGAGGTCTATATGACTGGTACATGTAACTTATTATTGCGAGGTGGAGAAATCGAACTCTTGTTTGATATTACGATGGTTTCAAAGATTTCACTAAATTTGATCTCAACTGATGTTCTTTTATGAGTGGTCTCTAACGTAAATTTATATGTTGTAGTTCGGTTCGTACTCACAGTAGTAATGTTTATTATGGTTCTGAATATTTGTGAAATGGTTTGAGGTTTTGAGTTGTGAAAATCATTCAAAGTTGTAAGAGTTAAACTTTCTGAATTTCTTTGCGAGATATGATTAAGAGAGATTGAGATGGAAGCTCAAATTTTTCATTACATTTATAGATGGACTCAAGTATTTTAGTTGAGCTTCTAATTTTCATAATTTGAAGATATTGTACTCATTTAGATTTTACTGAATTGGAGTAGAAAATCAGATTAAAAAAGTGAAGACATTTAGAACTATTTAAGAGTGTGAATTTTTATCGCGAGAGTTCAATGATCTAGGTAATAAAACTTGAGATAATGCAGTCCAATTTATGTTTTTATTAATGTGAAGAGTGTTGGTTAATTACAACCTCACTTAACGAAGTTCTTTCAATATTAGTACTTTTATAATTGCATAAGCTTTGGACACGTAGATAACTAATAGCTTATCTCAGACTCATGATCAATTATGTAAGTTCTTGAATTTTTCAAGTGAGTTTGGAAACATGATTCTAGTAAGATCGAGATGTATCTCTATGAAATGCACATGACAGTCCAAAGGGTATCTGTTCATAAGTGAAATGTTTGGTGAATATGGAGTCACAAAGATGTGATATTGTTATTTGTTCCTATAAAGGGAGAAATGTTGGGAGAACTAATATTATGTGTATTGGTAAATCATTTCAACTGCATAAGAGCTGTTTTAAGCTTCTGATTTAAGTAAAAGTAATTTATTTTTGAGTGGGAGCAATCTAATTTCAAGCATAATGCTACTTGTACATAAGAAATTACATAATGGTATACATACAGATGAGATGTCAAAAAGAAAAAAAATATTTTTTTTATTTAGTTGAAGAAATTTCGACTCAATCATATCTCACCACATCATATTTGTATATCGATGCTAGCCATGATAATATGTTTAAATTTAAAGTTACATCAAATAGACCTATAGACTATATTTTTATTCATAATTGAGAATTGATTGCAGAGATCTATATGAATTGACTTGTAGATTTCATGTTAAAGATGTTTTAGTATTGTGGTAAATTTATAGTTGCATCATGATCTAATGTAGTCATCTTGACAATGATACTTGAGTTTTTAACATGGTTTAAATCTCGTATACAATTTCGTCAAGTGGATGAATATCACTGTATTTATGTAAATGTCTGATGGTAGGTTATAATTCTAATTTTGATATTGATGATGTTGTATTGAATAATCATGAGAATGAGCGTATTAAGACCATTTTGAAATAGTTTTCCTCAATCTTTGAGACGAAGGACATGAGTTTAACAAATTATACTTTTTGTGTTAAAAACATTATTTTAGTTTTCTTTTTCTATCACAAGAGTTGTATATTATAAAGATTCTAGAATATTTCTAACTGTAGAATTGCTCTCCTTTTGATACTACTATAATAGAAAGGGACTATATGAGTCTTCATATATGTACAATGAATCTATTAGTGTATAAAGAAATATTTGAATAACCTTATTTAGTACGATTAGGAATTATAAGCATGCTATAAAGTATACTTGCCCTAACATTTGTCATACCATAGATCTAGTTAGTAGGTTTTAACATTATCTTTAGAAATGATATGTAATCATCATACTCTGAAGATGTTTAGAGATATACTTGTTGGTAATATTTAATCTCTAGAATTGTATAGAATATGATACTTAGTGGATTAAAAAACTCTTGATTGAGCTTTGTATGTCCATAGATGAACAATTTGAGATAATATGTAATCTATTGTTGGGATTACGAAATAATGATTTGCATGCACATATGAAGTTTGTTGAACGGGTAGAAATTTACTCACTTACATAAGCAATCGCCTCAGATAAATTTGGATGTATTAAGATGAGACAAAGTGATTGTGTTTGTAAATGATCCAATCGCTTTGATTAAATATCAAAATGAGACTATTGAAAGTAAACAAAATGAATTTTTTTGCTATTCATTAAACCTGTTTAGTAACCTCTTCGAGTTTGCAATTTGAGATGGCCCGGAGGAATCAACATAAGGAGAACTCATGTTAGGTATCGAATAATACCTTAGGATTTTATATATAGTGTTATTTATATTTTTAAAGAAAATGACATATGCCCCAAAAGAGGGAGAAAGTACCGTAGCACATGTTTCATACCACACGTGCTTTTACGATCATTATTGGGTAAATGAGTGATTGGATTTCTTCCTCCTCACTGCGTGAGACTTTAAGGTTTATATAACCACATATATACACTTATGAACTTTGAGTGTTTCTCAAAATTTTATTTTAGTGTTGCTATTTTAGCATACTACCAATAACTATGATTGATACGGTTTGATGGAACATGTGAAAGCAGCCGATTTAACGTTGAAGGGTTTAAGTAGGAAAGGAAAATTATTTTAACCAACATTTATGTTTGTATTCACATGTCAGACAATTATGTTTAATTATTTAGGGTATAGAACATAATTGTGAATATAAGGATACAATGTGAAGTTCAAGTATATTTCATAAATATTTGAGGTATTGAAAATACTTAAATTAATGTTGAAAAATGAGTTTATGGTATAGTGAGATATGATGTTACGCTAATAGAGATACTATATATTTCTAACATGTTGTAGTACTGTGAGCTCTAATACGTACTCGCTGGTCGCACAATTTATTTGCCGTATGAATTTTTTGTGAGACGGGCTTTGAGAAGGATCCAGAGTGCGATATCAATTTATATGTGGTTTGGGTCACGCCCATCATGTACGAGTAGGAGAGGTTGTAAAATGTTATGTTGAAACCCGCAATCGTATGTGATCGTTATATAAGTAATAAGATTTATGAGTTAAGAGTATCGTTCCCACAAGAAATAAGGTCTACTTTGTAGTTCAATAGTTTTTATTAAATTCGAAGTGTAATAATATCAAAAGAGAATTTGGGTTTTGTCATTTATAATAATTTCTACTCTAAGAAAGCAAGTCAATATGATATTTTATCTATATAAATGCTTGTATTGGATTAATGTATCCCCATATTTCCATCTATTACAATTCACGATTTAATCTATTCAATTCATGCATTTTTGACAACTGATAAAGTTAATATGTTAAATATTCTTTTCCAAGATACACCAACATATGACTAACACGAGATGATCATATGCCTAATTCGAATTTATATGAAAGTCATGCATTTAGTTTAGATTATCAATAAAATTACATGTGTGAAACAAATTATTTATAATTCTAACTACACATGTTGATTTTACTACGTTCTAAACTCATTGTGAGTATTTCTAAACTACAACAAGCAACTAACTATTCAATTAATGGCTAAGCAACCACATAGTGCAATGAGTATGTAAAATCAATCAAACAATATGAGAACTTCATAAATTAATGCCTTGAATTGATATAAATAAAAATAGAGTTCAAACACCCATCCAATACAATTGAAAAACTAACATAATTTGGTTAGTGATAAGTGTAGTTTATACACTTATTCGAGATTCTAAATGACGATATTTTACTATTTTTTGGGATAAAATACTACATAACTTGTGTTATATTTCATTTTTGTAGGAAAAATTCAATATTTGATGAAAAAGTGGAGAAAAGAATGCAAATATAGCGAAAATGGGCTCAATTGTATCAAATAAAAAGTTCAGAGACTGAAATGCAAATACTCAAAAATTACGTCGAACTTCACGATAAAGATTTGAAAGTGTTAGACATCAATTGGATGAGGAAAGAAGCCAAATGGATGAAATGTAGTCCAAATACTATCACATATCAATTTCCAGCCGAAAAAGTAATGATTCAAAATACTTAAACCAACCAGACTAAGGAGCTGATGTGAGCAATAAGAAGTTAGTCATTGGATTACAAGCCCTATCAGAGGAGTCTTTTTCTTCCCTATCTCTTTATATGCGGATTTAAGATTTATAGTTTAAATTTGGAGGTAGAAAATATGAGTTTTCATTTATTTTTTGTGTTTGATTCTTATATTTATGTGTTTTTGTGTACTTTTATTGCATTAGTTTAGATATAAAAGAATTGAAAATTTTAAAAATATTTTCTTTTTGTGTGTTTGTGTAAGTTAGTTGGTTTGACTGACAATGAAAAATATATTAAATCGTTAATTGATATATGAATGGTGAATAAGTTGTATGTTTAGATTAATTTTTTCTTTTTATGTGAAATTTGATATATATTGAGTATATGAATTAATTTAAACATTGTTTAGGAATGCGTTGATTTCATAATTTGATAGGTTGAAATAGTAGACTATAAATGTTAAATTCAAAACCACTAAATTTTACATTTTTAGACCAAATTTATAATAGTTTGAGGGATTTTACTGTTGTAGGAAGATGTTGAGATAAATGGTGATTCCATGTATGAAATTAAAAATATTGTATGAATTATCTAAAGTCAATAGGACGCCATGGGGTGAAAATCTCAAATTAGAGGTCGTTTTACTTAGATAGATGTTTAATAAGGGACGTTGCACCAATCAAAGCATAAAAAAATATATTTTATTTGAAAATTTCTCTTTGTAACCTTTATAACTCGAGTTATTAAGCCTATAAGGGTGTTAAAATTTGTTGCCCTAAAATCATCTGATTTGAAAATTATCGACTTAAATCTTGTTACATAGGTCATTTAGAAAGCTTAAAGGAGAGAATACTGCAAATAAAGAAAAAAAGTGTTGAAAAAAAGCAGATGCACGAAACAGAAGATGCACCAAATACATTGGTTATGTCTCAAACACTTGTTTAAGAAAATTTGACTTTTGATAAGAGACTGTTAGCTTAATTAAGTCATTGAGATTGAAGCAATCAAACTTAATGGAGAATCATTTTTATTAATATATTGACTTGCAATTAGTGAGATTTATCTAAACTAGAGAGCTAAGAATAATATAAAATTCAACCTTAGTTCACACACTTGAAAATAGCGTAAGTTTAGGTGTGTGTGAATTTTATGAGTGATGAAAGAATATATTTGACCACTGAGGGCATGGAATTGAAACAACTCATGAATTCATAATGCTATACTTAATTCTTCACATACACATCGATTTTACATTGGAAAAGTAGATTTTAATTTCTGTATTGTGATTTTGAAGCTGTGCAAAGATCTGATATTATGATTTCAACCTTGAAATAAGAAGCTACGTTAGCTAGCTAATTTTTTTTTTGCTTTACTTGATTGACTGGTCACCAATTAGATAACTAGCACTATGTGTTTCTTAGGTTTTAATTTTGTTTGACGACAGACAAATATTCAAGTTTGGGGGTTTGACAAATGTAGTTTTTACATTTATTCGACATACTAAATGACGATATTTTAGTATTTTTTGGATAAAATACTACCTAACCCGTGTTATATTTCATTTTGTAGGTAAAATTTTTGATGAAAAATTGGAGAAAAGAATGCAAAGATAACAAAAAATGACATAATTGTATCAAATACAAAGTTCGGGAACTGAAATGTAAATACTCAAAAGTTACGTCGAACATCACGATGAAGATTTGAGAGTGTTAGGCATCAATTGGACAAGGAAAGAAGCCAAAGTTTTGAAATGTAATCCAAGTATTATTATATATCAACTTCTAGCTGAAAAAGTTATGCTTCGAAATTTTAGTCTCAATTTGAGCCCAATTTTGGCATAGCAAGCATTCAAATTGGAAAAATGATACTTCTACAAGAATTGTAGCCCTCTGAGTTATCTTTTCATTTAACTTTGAATCACTTCAATCGGATATCGGGAGAAAACGTTATGATAAAAATACTAAAAATTGTTCAGTTGTCGAAAATTATGCGAAACCAAGATAACCTCGCCTGAGGTTGCGCAAACCTCCAAGGTGCGCGCCCTAGGTTGCACTAGGTGCACGCCTGAAGGCTAAAAGGGAAAAAATATAATTTTTCTTATTTTTATTTTGGTAACAATTCAGTGCAATCTTTTTTACGTCCTTTAAATACCAAATTCGACCAGAACGTGAGGAGACCTTCTTTTGACCTAAAAATATATATTCTACATATTTTGGAAGTAAAGAACGAGGCGAAATCATCAACCAAAGACAAATTATACAATGTTATTGAAGAATATATTCACCAATTTTCAAGATTCAAGCCAAGAAATTGGATTTCTCCACTTTCTTCATTATTTCTCGATCCGGGTGATATCTTTTCATTATTTTTTGTATAGTTTAATAATTAGGATGGTTGACTAGGTTTTTCATTATATTGGATGAATGATGAACCCGATTGTTTGTTTATTTTAATTCAAGATAATTACTTTAGAATTTTTTGATTTTTCTTGATTGGTTTTGTATTTTCATTGAACTATTTGATTGATTGATCACCAATTAAATAGTAAGTTGTTTGTTGTAGTGTAGGAATACTCACAATAAGTCTAGAACGCGGTAAAATCAACACATGGGCCATATGTATTTGAAATAATATCTATGGCATGTGCAATCATGTGTGATATATCATGTGAATCAATGCATATTTTTTATATGAATTCGGACTAGGAATATGATCGGGTCGTGTTAAACATATGTTTAATATATCTTGGAAAAGAATATTGAATAACAGTGGATTATCGATTCTATTGAATGCATGAATTTACTTGATTACGAATTAAGAATTGAATTAAATGGTAATAGGGGGATTCACGATTCCAATACAAACATTTACGTATTAAATAAATACTTTATTTTTCTTTATTAGTTTAGGATTAATATAAATACTATACGAACCATCTCTTTTGATTTCATCACATTTCGAATTTAATAGTAGCTATTAAATTACAAATTAGATATTATTCCTCGTGGGAACGATACTCTTAACTTACATATTTTATTTCTTGTACAACGATTCTGTACGCTTGCAGATTTCACGCGAATAATTAGAATTAAATTACAAGAGACCAATTAGAAAATATCACCCGAAAAGAAGAAATAATGAAGGAAGAGGAAAAATCCACTTTCTTGATTTGAATCTTGAAAATGAATGACTATTCTTCAATATTTCTTGATGTGAATCTTGAATTCAAATGAAGAATCTTCAATATTTTATGGAATTCGCCTAGATTCCACGTTTTTAGCCTTGTTATTCGCTTCCAAAATTGATTAGAATCTATCAATTTTTTAGGTCTAAAGAGGTTCCCCATGTTTTATATAGCTTATGGTATATATAGAGTGTCAAAAGATTGCATATCAAAAGTTTCCAAAACGAAATAAATAAACACAATTTTTTCCCAGAATTGAACAATAAAAATGCATGGTTCATTTGGTGTGTACACATGATAGACTTCAAATAGTCTCAGTCAACTCAATTAAGGTTTGAGTGTACACATGGTATTACTATTTTTGGACCAAATTGTATATTGGTCACTGAACTTTCCTAGGTGTATTTTGATCCTTTTAGACAATTTTTCATCCCATTGGCTTCTCTTCACTTCCAATTAACCATTGGCATTCTTGAATCACTGTCTTGCAACCTGACTCAACTATTGGCCTTCCCAGGATGATGAAGTCAGTTGGAAAAATAAACTTCCCTGACTTGATAAGTATGTCTTCAACTATTCTGTAGGGGGAGTTTCAGCGATCTGTCCGCCAGTTGAAGGGTGATAGAAGTTGTCTTGGGATTTCCTAATCCCAATTTCCTGTAAAGAGGCAAACGAATTAAGTTAGTACTTGTCCTTATATCAATTAAACAATTAATACCTTGCAAGTTTCCTATGGAGCAAGGTAGAGTGAAACTCATCGGATCTTTAAGTTTGGGAGGGATTCTGCATTGGATGATCGTGCTACACTCTTCAGATAGTGCTATTGTTTTATACTCAAGCAACTTCTTTTTAATTAACATCTTCTTCAAAATTTTTGAGTAGTTTAGGATTTGAAGGAGAGCGTCAATGAATGGGATGTTGACGTGTAGTTTTTTTAGGACCTTCAGGAATTTCATGAATTGTTTTTCCAGCTTGTTGTTCTGAAACCTTTGAGGAAAAGGGACTAGAGGTGTCGTGAAGTACCAGAAACATTTGCCTCAAGCTGTGGACTGTCTGAAACTATCTGTTGATCCTTTTCTATAGCTTCTTCAGATTGCTCTACTGATTCTTTGTCCATAGTAGGCGTTTGAGTTCTCTTTGCCTCCTTTCGCTTTGTAGTGATTTCTAACAGCTAAACACCACTCCTAGTAGTGATGGCTTGAATCTGCTCTACTATTAGCTACTGTCAAAGCCTTTGAGAGAATGAAATGGGTGACATATAAGCCTTGATAGGGGTAGTGGGAGTGAATGATTGGAGCTTAATAGTTGCATAATTCACTGCCTTAACTGTTAATACCTGCTCCTATGGGTTCTGTGTCACTCGACAAGGCAACTTGTGGTTTGTTGGTGAAGGTTGTCGCGATCTGCCCTACCTGATTCTTTGAGTTTTGTATAGAGGCCTGCTGGTTCTTCATTGCAGTCTCAGTTTTAGTGATGTACTTAACCAGCAGATCCTTCAAGGATGCCCTCTTCTCTTGTTGTTATTGAACCATTGGTGGATGGTCCTTCATCTGATATCTCTGTTCCGAGTTATCCATCTATGAGAAGTTGGGATGCTTGTTTGAACCCGGATAGTAGTTGTTGGGGCAGAGTCCATTTTGCTATCTCTGATAACTCTGTGTATAGTTGACCTCTGCAGGCTGACCCTTATATGAGTGAAAGCGAATGGGCAGCTAGCTATGATGTGATCTGTCCCACAACTTGTGCACATCGGGACTAGAGTTTGTACCATATTTACAGAATGGGTTAAAGTGTCAAACTTTCTCGTTATCGTTTCCATCTACGTCGCCAACATTGTTACTGCGTCCACGTTAAGTATACCATTGTTTTCCTCTGGACTTCTCTATCGCTTAGACACATCGATGATTTTCTACTATTCTCTCTTACATCTTATAAGCATCATCCACGCTCATAATCATTATTAATCCTCCCGCTGAAGCATCTACCATGTTTTTGAACTCTTGATGTATATCGTAGTGGAAGATATACACCTGAGCTTGCTTAGGAATGTCTAAATTGGGACACTTCCTGTACAAATTCTTGTAGTGTTCCCTTACTTTTGGATAGCTTTCAAGGTCTTGCTGTTTAAATGTATGTATTTCATTCCGAATTTGGAAGAGCTAGAGGGAAGAGCTCTATGGTGAATTTCTGAAGCATGTCATTCCATAATTGTATGCTCCCAGGAGGTTGCGAAAACATCCGTGCTTTTGTGGACTCTTTTAGAGTGTGAGGTAATAGATGCATTCAAAGCATTGGACTCTTTTAGAGTGTAAGGTAATAGATGCATTCAAAATGCATATTGTGACATTCCCTCGTGGCTAATCACTTCGCACTGCATGATAAAGACTTGTATGTGTTCGTGAGGATTCTCCGTGGCCTTCCCGTAGAACTCGAAGTCATGATGATTCTGAAAGAAGTTTACGACATCTAGTTGGATGTGGAAGTTACCTTGTCCGAAAAGTAGATAGATGATCAGAGATTGAACTGGAGGTGGCATTGGATTAACATAATCCCACACTAATACTGATTGAACATAAGGTGGTTGTTGAACTTGAAGTGTTGTTTCCTGTAGTGCATCCTTAATTTGATTCTCAGCCATTGCCCTTGCTCGTCTTTGTTCTCTTCGGCGTTGCTTGAAGATCCTTTCGATTTTAGGATCTCAATTTTGTATGGGATCGTTGCACAAGTAATAAGATTTATGAGTTAAGAGTATCGCTCCCACGAGGAATAAGGTCTACTTTATAGTTCAATAGTTTTTATCAAATTTGAAGTGTAGTAACATCAAAAGAGAATTTGGTTTTGTTATTTATACTAATTTCTACTCTAAGAAAGCAAGTAAATATGATATTTTATCTATGTAAATGCTTGTATTGGATTCATGTTTCCCCATATTTCCATCTATTTCAATTCTCAATTATTAATTTAGTAAATTCATACATTTTTGCTAATCGATAAAGCTTATAAGTTAAAGGTTCTTTCTCAAAATACACNTCACAAGACACGCCAACCTATGACTAACACAAAATGATCATATTCCTAGTTCGAATTCATATAAAAGTCATGCATTTAGGTTAGATTATCAATAAGATTGCACGTATGAAATAAATTATTCCTAATTTTAACTACACATAGATTTTACTACGTTCTAAACTTATTGTGAGTATTCATACACTACAATAAGCAATAAACTATTTAATTGATGGTCAAACTACCAAATAGTGCAATGAGTATGTAAAATCAATCAAATAACACAATAACTTCCTAAATTAATGTCTTGAATTGATATAAATGAAAATATGGTTCAAACACTCATTCAATACAATTGAAAAACTAGCCTAATATGGTTAGAATTAAATTACAAAAGAATAATTGAAAACTCATCAAAATTATGAAGAATTAGGAATTTTCCACGTTCTTGATGTGAATATTAAATCCAGATGAAAAATCTTCAATATTTTATGCAATTCGCCTTGATTCCACGTTTTTAGCCTTGTTATTCACCTCCAAAATTGATTAGAATCTATGAATATTTTAGAGCTAAGGAGGTTTCCCATGTTTTGGACGGTTTATGGTATATATAGAGTGCCAAAGATTGCATGCCAAAAGTGTTTTTTGAAAAAATAAGTATTTTTTCCCATAATTGAACCATGCATACACACATGGTTCATTTGGTGCATACACACAATAGACTCCAAATAGCCTCAGTCAACCCAAATAAGGTTTGAGTGTACACGTGGCCTACAGGCTTATGTGTACACATGGTATTGCCATTTTCGAACCAAATTGTATATTGGTCCCTAAACTTTTTCAAGTGTGTATTTTGATCATTTTTGACAATTTTTTTCGTCCCGTTGGCTTCTCTACACCTCCAATTGACCCTTGACATTCTTGAATCACTATCTTGAAATCCGACATAACTATTGGAATATTGCTAATAAGTGTATTTATACACTTATCTATGCCATTAAATTAGAATATTTGTTAGTGATTTGGAAGAGTTATAACTTAATTTTGTGTTAATTATGTTTCTTAGTTTGAACTCAATGCAATTGGTGGATTTGGAAGAAAGTAATGAAAAACGTACGAAAACGAAGGAAATTCAAAGTTTGGGGACCAAAATGTAAACATCCATAGTTGATTTAGACGTCAAAATGATTATTGAAGATCATATAGGATCAATTGGATGCAAATCGAGGTCAAAGAAGTGAAATATAGTTGAAATATTTTCACAAATCAATTTCCAGCAGAAGAAGTTATACTTCGAATTTTTAGCTTCAATTTGAGACCCATTTTTCAGAGAGTAAATGTTCTAATTAGAAAATTTGTATTTCTAGAAGAATTATATCCCTTTAAAATTATATTTTCAGCGAATTTTGAACACATCAATTGAATAAATGTAGAGAAAGTTATGATTAAAATATCGAAAACTGCTTAGAGACGAATTGAAATGAACCCGTGAGAGCGTGGTACCATATTTTCCCCAACCCGAGAACAATTTGGCTCAACGGCGCGTGCACGATGGTTATACCTATACGCGAGTGCGGGCCATTTTCGCTAATAAATTAGCGGTTTCCTTTCGCGATTCAAACTCTTTTGGAACCCAAATTATACTTGATTTTGACCTATTTTCTAATTCTTATAAATAGAGAATGAGAGCTACACATTGAAAAAACCCTCTCTAACCTCTTCATACAAAATATTATCATCAAATTTATCATGAATCACCTCAATTGAATAACTGTAGAGAAATTTATGATTAAAATACCGAAAACTGCTCAAGGACGAATCAAAACAAACCTGCAAGCGTGCAGTACCCTATTTTTCCCAACTCGAGAGCCATTTGGCTCAACGGCGCGTGCACGATGGTTATGCCTATACGCGAGTGTGGGCCATTTTTGCTAATGAATCGGCAGTTTCCTTTCGCGATTCAAACACTTTTGGAACCCAAATTATATGTGATTTTGACATATTTTCTAATTCTTATAAATAGAGAATGAGTGCTACACATTGAAAAAACCCTATCTGGCCTCGTCATACAAAATATTATCCTCAAATTTATCATGAATAAGGGCCTATTACTATATTTGGAGAGAAGAAATCAAGCTCTAAGGAATTGAAAGTCAATTATATCAAGATTTTGAAGAATTCAACCTTGAAATTGAAGATCAACATCTTTTGCATTCTATCACGATCCAAGTGATATTTTTCTAGTATTCTTTTTGTAATTTATATATTAACATGCTAAACCAGATCCCTTTTTATATTGGATGAAGATGAACCCTATTTATTTATTTATTTTAATTCAAAATTGGTAGTGTAGTTTATTTCTTGCATTTCTTGATTAATTTTGCATACCTATTGCATTATTTAATTAATTAGCCACCAATTAGATAATTAGTTGCTTGTTGTAGTGTTGGGAGACTCAAAATAAATTTAGAACGTGCAAAATTAACATATGTGCAATAGATGTTATGAATAACATTTATCACGTATGCAATTACAGAGATAATCTAAATTTAATGCATTCTAATCATTCGAATTTGAGTTAGGAATATATTTGGGCAGTGGTTATGATAAATTTAATTAGTCTTGGAAAGAATTATATACCATAGCTTTATCGATTATCAAGAACGCATGAAAGAAACTAAATTTTAAATCAAGAATTGAAATGGATAGCAATAGACAGATTCGAAATTCAATACAATCATCTGTAAATTGATAAAAATCATATTTTTACTGCTTTCTCAAATTAATTAAATATTAAAAAAAAAATCAAACTCTATTTTGTTTACATAATTCAAATTCCATAAAAGTTAGTAAACTTGAATGAAATTTATTTCTTTTGGGACGATAACTCATAACTCACCAGTTCTATTACTTGTCAACGATCTCGTACGGTAATGGATTTCACAAGAACAAGTTTTAGGCTCTGCTGCCGGGGAATAAACTATTTAACTTAATTTTATTAGTTTATGTAGGATTTGATTTTTTTAAAATTATTTTTGTTTTGTTAATTTTGGCTACCTACCCTGATCTCTTTTGTGCTTGGTATTCTTTTAGGTACTATTCAGCAGTATATACAGGATTTTACTGACGACAAGGGAGTAAATTTTTTTTGCAATAAGTAATCTCAACATGGATGATGAGAATATGTTTGTAAAAGACCTAAATTGTGAGCTTTGTAATAAGATACATTATACTGGACAATACTTGTATACATGCACTAATCTCTTTATGTCAAAGCTTCTGCAGTTTAAACAATATTTAAGATGTTGAACAAGCAATTGACTAATTTGATGAGGGTGAATATGTATCTACACATCCAGACGATGCTATCATTCTTAAGGGAATTGGTTCTCCCCTATTGAACGAGGAGACACTTGCAAAATATTATAATGAACTTGCCATGTTAGATGAAATCAAAATACGCACGGGTGATTCTGTATTCTGGGACAAATTTAAAAAGTATGGATATAATGTACTTGAAAAGGTTGAAAGAAAAGAATTATCATTGCCGATGAATTTAGACTATGAACTGACCATTCAATTTGAGGAGATATCAATTATTGAAGAAGGGCATAAAGATAATTAAAAATTAATTACAAAGGAACCAAGCGAAAAAGTGACAATTAATGATGATGAAATTATCACACATTCTTTCGATTTCATCGATTGTCCAACAATTGAATTTGTGATTAAGTTCGAAGAGGAAGAAATATACATAGTTGATTTCGAATTGGATGAAATATGCGAGTCATATCACATTGAAGGAGCCAAGTTTAAGATTTTGAGAATCAACGAAAAGTGGATCAAAGTCAAAATAAGTAAATTAAGCAAGATATCGAAAGCTTTCTTCAGAATTCTATAATACAGAACATCAAAATCAAGCCAATGATTATAAATAAGCGCTTATTGGGATACAACCCAATTTTCTTTCATGTTATTTATTTTACTTTTTAGATATAAGATTAATAGTTTTATTGTTTTTAGTAGTATAGGGTATCTTCATCCCCATATTTTCCTTTAGGGTGTGTATGACCTTACTATAAATTGATGACCTTACTATAAATTGTTCCATGTTATAATTAATTTTTACTATTTTGAAGGAACGTGACGCTTGAACATAGTGAACAAGGGAAAAAAATAGCAAATGAACTAGAACTTTTAGCCAATCCATCCACCACCTTCAAATATATATCAGGGGAATACTTAGTTACCTTCTTTGCCTTAATTTTTATATATTGCTTGTTATATTTTTAAAAATTGAAGACAATGTCTGTTATAAGTTTTGGGGGTAAAAATATTAAGTTGTTATTAGTTTGTCTGTTTGTTCGAGTGCAAAAAAAAAAATTAAAAATTAAAAAAATATTTTCAACTTTATTTTTATTTTTGTGTGCTTGTGTGGGTTAGATAATTTTTTCTATCATGATGCATATATTTGAAATCATGTATTAGATTATAAATTGTGAAAAAGTTACATATTAGGGTTGATTTATGTTTATTCATGTAAATTTTGATTTTTTTAGCAAAAAATTTATGTTTTGTATCATGAAAGAATAATTTGATTCAAAATTTAAATACGTAAACAAAAATTAATTAGCAAAACATAGATGATAAATCCTAATAACCACTAAATTATACATACAAACCAATTTTATAATAGTTTGGAGGTGATTGAGCTATTGTAGGAAGACGTTGAGATGAACGTGGATTTCATGTGTGTTAATTTTTGTGTAGATTGTCTAAGGTCAATAAAATGAAAATTAGGTAAAAGTCTTAAGATAGAGGTTGATTTTTTAGAATAAGTGTTTAATAAGGGTATTGCACTAATCATTGCATGAAAAAAAATATTGTTTTATTGTGAAACTTTTGTTCGTAGTATTTATAACTCGAGTGAATAAATTTACATTGGTATCTAAAACCTGATGCCCTATAGTCATAACAGGAGTCATTGGCCAAAAGCTCGCTACAAAGATCATTTATAAAGCTTAACTGAGAGAAATTCGCACATGAGATGAAGAAAAGGAAAAAAAAAAAGATTATTACATATTTTGATTAAGCCCCCAATTTCTTATTTGAGAGAATTTGAACCTTTAACAGTAGATTATTAACTTAGTTGATTTTTGGAGGTTGAAACAATCAAAACTAAGGAGAATCATCATATGTTGATGTGTTGAGTTGCAATTAGTAAGATCTAACTAAACTAGAAATGTGATGAATAGTATTATATAAATATTTAACTTTAGTTCAATAGTTGATTCAGATCACAAAACGATTATTAAGGATCATATATGATCAATTGGATGCAATTTTAAAGAAACGAAAAACGTGCGAAAATAAAGGAAACCCAAAGTTTAGGGACCAAAGTGTAAACATCTAATAGTTGATTCGAAACACAAAATGATGATTGAAGATCATATAGGATCAATTGGATGCAATTGGAGGTCAAATGAATGAAATATAGTAGAAGTATTTTCACAAATCAATTTCATGTCTAAGAAGTTATGCTTTGGATTTTTAGCATCAACTTGAGACCCATTGTTTGGATACCAAACTTTCTAATTGGAAAAATTGTATTTCTAAAAGAATTGTAGACCTTGGAATTATCTTTCCAACTCATTTTGAATAACCTCAATCGGATAACTATAGAGAAAGTTATGGTTAAAATACTGGAAGCTATTAGGGACGAATCGAAGCTAATCTGCGCTCAGACAATTCATGGCGTGCACGGGGTACCCAATTTTTCCCAACTCGAGAGTCATTTGTCTCAATGGCACGTGTACGGTGGTTATGCCCGTACACGAGAGCGGGCCATTTTCGCAGATGAATCAGCAATTTTTTTAGCGATTCAAACTCTTTTGAAACCCAAATTGAACGCGATTTTAATATATTTTCTAGCTCTTGTAAATAAAGAATGAGGTCTACACATTGAAAAAAAATCCTTTCTGGCCTCTTCATACAAAATATTATCATCAAATTCACCAAAAACTGTCAATCACTATATTTTAAAAGAGGGGACGACGCCCTAACAAGGAATTGAATATCAATTACATCAAGATTTTGAAGAATTCAATCTTGAAATTGAAGATCAACATCTTTTGCATTCTATTATGATTCGGGTGATCTTTTTCTATTTTTCTTTTTGTAATTTATATATTAACATGTTATGTTAGATCCGTTTTTGTATTGGATGAAGATAAACCCTATTTGTTTATTTGTTTTAATTCAAGACTTATAGTTTAGCTTATTTTTTGCATTTCTTGATTAATTTTTCATATCTATTACATTATTTAATTGAATGACTACCAATTAGATAATTAGTTGCTTTTTATAGTGTTGGGAGTAGTTGGGTTGGAATCCGTGGATGGTTTCACAATAAATTTAGAAAGCGGCAAAATTAACATGTACAATAGATGTTAGGAATAATATTTATCACGTGTACAAACATATAGATAATCTAAACTTTAATGCATTCTAATAATTCGAATTCGGGTTGAGAATAATTCGGGTCGTGGTTAGAAAATTTTAATTAGTTTTAGAAAAGAAAATTATATATCATAACTTTATCGATTGTCAAGAACGCATGAATGGAACTAAATTACAAATTAAGAATTGAAATAGATAGAAATAGGCAGATTCGATATAATTATCCATAAATTGATAAAAATCATATTTTTACAGCTTTCTTAGATTAATTAAATATAAAACAAAATCAAACTCTCTTTTGTTTACATAATTCAAATCACATAAATATTGGTAAACTTGAATTGAATTTATTTCTTGTGAGACGAAAACTCTTAACTTATCAATTTTATTACTTGTCAAAGATTCTGTATGATTGTGGATTTTGCATGAATTGCACTTTTATTATGGGTCATGTGCTGCTCATATGGGGTGACTTGGCCTGCAAGAAATCAAAAATGGTTGAAGTAGTGGCTTGTACTTGGAATTCAAAACTATAACTCCCCATGACCTCCCTTTACTCCTAACAGAACCTCCAATTAATTGTCTAGGACAAATGGATGGATGGAGAGAGAGAGAGAGAGAGAGAGAGAGAGAGAGAGAGAGAGAGAGAGAGAGAGAGAGATAGAGAGAGTGTG
>CAIGRB010046825.1:54697-73622 GCA_903798255.1 Fraxinus quadrangulata | reverse complement strand
TTTAAATTAAAAAAAAAAAATCTTTCTTTTTTAACTACACATTATTCCAAAATTCATTTTTTTTTCCTCAAAAAATGTAGCTCAAACAAGGGCTAAAATGGAAAAAAGGTCATACTTAGGATGGGCCGCTTGGCCTCACCTACCGCTAAAAGTGCAAAAAGATGAAAAGAAAACTAAATTTACCATGTCAAGATAAGGGAGCACAATGTAAGAATGATTAATTAATTTTTTAGATAAAACTAAACTTACCCCATCTAGTTATTAATATAGATATTCTCTATGACGATAATTCAATTTTTTATTAAGGATAATTTTGTATGGCCGATGGAAAATATTGCCAATGTGAATAAAACGTGGAAGAAGACAACACGAGATAGATATAAAGATATGATGAGTGATGCTAATGAGAAAGTAAAGCTCAAAATTCAGTTTGATAACACGTCGATTGGAGACGGGACGGCCGGCATTGGACAAGGTTAGAGCACTAGAATAACCTTCTGAGTTATTAGGAGGTTGTCAAGTGAAAAACTAGAATTGTGAAATTGACCCATTAACTTGGGCGGTCCGCCCCCCCCCCCCCCCCCCCCCCCCCCCCCCCCCCCAAAAAAAAACCCCCCCCCCCCAAAAAAAAAAGTGTTTTCCTTAAAAAAAAAAAAAAAACTAGGCATATTTTCAAAAGTTGGAAAATATTTTCAATGGGAAAAAAATAGCAATCAAACATTCCAAAGTAGGAATTTGTGTGAAAAAATAACATTTTTCGTAAAAAATAAATACAATCAAACACACGCTAGGTACTATACAATTTGACTTACAGCAGCCAAATTTGTAGTCTTTCTTTTTTTCCTACCTTTTCTTGCTTGTACTTGTTACCAATTTGTTGGGTCTTATTTCATATTTGTATAGCTATTTTCTCGAAGAAGGGTGAACCTTTAAATTTTGTCCCATCTAAAATTTTATTTTACTTTATTTTGCTTATTTTCGTATGAGAGTGTTGCTACTTTGCATATTTGAATTTTAAAAAAATTAGTATATTTTGTTGGAATTTGGTTTAAAAAAGGATGGAATTGGTTCAGTATAAAACCAATGAAAAATGTTAAAAAGTCACTTTCGTGTCAACTTTGACTCAATATCCGATCTTTATCCGATAGTCAAATTATGAAAATATATAGACTAACTTATTCTACCCGTCAAGTAGATGATTGTGATATATTTGAAATCTCAAAATCAAATCCATCCGGATGAATGAGAAATTGTGGTCCAATGTTGAAAGAAAAAAATCGAATTTTTAGCACCTAAGATCGTTGTTCGAGCGACGGGGTTTCTACTTTTGGAACTCGAGCGGCGCGCAAATGGTAGGCGAACGATACCAAGGGCTGCAACCCTTGGTGAATGTTGTTGAGTTTCGGGGCATGTCTCTTCATCTACAACCCGTCATCTTCAATAAATTGGACCCCTTGGACATCATTTAGGCATCCCAATTCATATTTTTGAGTCTTGCATAAATTTATTTTTGCCAAAACTCTCCCAAGCTTTGCATTCAAAGTCATTCTTTGTAGAGAGAAAATCCATTCAAGTTCATTGTTGCCTTGTAATTGGAAGTGGTTCTACTATAAGAAAGTAATCAGTTGTATCTTGGGAGTCAATTACCGTTACTTCATTAGCACCGCTGTGGGGTAAATTTGTTTTAAGGAAAAAGTGTTATCACTTACCTCAGATCATTTTCTTTTTCTTCTTCATAGTATTTTGATTCTGCCATTTTTTCATTGGTGGTTTAACATCATTTGTGTTGTTAAATTTGTGCCAAATTATTGTCCACATACAAAATAATATTTATACTATATCCCCAACATTCTTTAGACAAATTCTTCCTTTGTTTTGTTGGATCAAAACTCGTTCTCTTCATCTTTTGGGAATAGGCATTTGTGTTATTTCTTTCTTGAATTTTACTTGTGTGAACTTCTATTTATGTAATAGATGTGAATACTGTTAAGACTACTTTGAGTCCAGCAAATGGTACAAGCAATGTGCTTCCACTTTTAGCTATTCCACTTCAAAATACAACAGTTCCACATGGAGAAAAACTTAAGAAATTTGGAGGTGTGGACTTCAAGAGATGATAACAAAATATGTTGTTTTATCTCACCACTTTGAACTTGATAAAGTTCTTAACTAAAACTCTTCCAGTGGTAAAAAGAAGAGGAAAATAATCGTCAATCATTTATTGCGTAAGATGCATGCAAGCACTCAGATTTTCTTCGCAAGAACTACACCATAAATGGATTGGACAATATACTTTTATACAGTGTATAGTAATATGAAATTGATCAAGGAACTTTAAGATTCTTTGGAGAAAAATTACAAAATAAAGGAAGCCGGCACGAAGAAGTTCATTGTCGAAAATTTCTTTAATTACATGATGATAGACTCCAAAACCATCATTAGTTAAGTGCAAGAACTACATGTTCTACTTTATGACATTCATGCGGAAAAAATGGAGTTGAGTGTGTCTTTCCAAGTTGCTGCTATCATCGAGAAACTCTCACCTTTATGAAGAGATTTCAAAAACTATGTTAAGCACAAATGCAAGGAAATGAACTTGGAGGAATTGATAGTCCATTTGAAAATTGAGGAAGACAATAGAAAGATTGAAAGAAAATTTATTGTTCAACTTGGAGAAAACTTTGTGGAATCCGGTTCGAGGGTCAACAAAAAGAGTAAGGTCTTGGGTGATGCACCAAAAAGAGACAATTCCAAGAATGCAAAGAAGTTAAAAGACAATTGCTACAATTGTGAAAAAGTGGGACATCGCTCTAACGAATGCGAAAGCCTAAGAAGAATGCACAAGCAAATGTGGTTGAAAGAGAAACCCTATCTGAATGGGTACAATAAAAGAATTCGTCTGCGGCTGTTTCTAAATGCAACAATGTTGGTAATTCAAGGGAATGGTGGGTCGATATTGGTGCTACCCACCACATTTGTGCAGACAAAACTATATTCTCAAATTACAAAGAACTAAATGGAGAAAAAAAAATTCATAAAAAATTTTGCAAGCTCGAAAAATTAAAGGATAAGGAAAGATTACTTTGAAGATGACTTCTAGTAAAGAGCTCGTTCTTAACAATGTCCTATGTGTACTGAACATTCGTAAGAATCTTATATTCGGGTCTCTAATTAGCAATAATGGCTTTAAACTTTTATTTATATTTGATAAATTTGTACTCATTATGAATGAGATGTATGCTGGTAAAGATTACAAATGTGATGAAAGTTCAAAATGAACATTCTTACAATTATACCAAAATAAAGCATTATGAATAAAAGTTTGAATTCCAATTATATGCTTGAGTTGTCTTGTTTATATCATAATCGATTAGGACATGTAATTAAAAATCTGTGTGTAAACTTATGAATCAAATTTTAATTCCAACGCTTAAATTTGATCATAATCATAAATATGAGATTTGTGTGGAAGGAAAACTGGCCAAAGCACATTTTCATTCGATTCAAAGGAACACAAAACCTATAGAATTAATTCATAACGATATTTGAGATTTGAAATTTGTTCAAATTAAAGGTGGAAAAAATACTTTATTACTTTAATTGATAATTGTACAAAATATTGTTATTTGTATTTGCGAAAAAGCAAATACGAAGCCTTAGATATTTTTAAAAATTATAAGATGTAAGTTGAGAATCAACTTGAAAAATGAATAAAGAACATTCGTAGTGATAGAGTGAATACTAGGCACTGTTTGAAAAATATTGTTCCAAACATGGAATCATTTATTAAACAATGACACCTTACTCACCTCAGTCGAATGGTGTTGCTGTATGCAAAAACCAAACTCTTAAGGAAATGTGAATGCAATGTTGATAAGTTCGAGCATACCCAAAACTTACGAGGAACAGCTTTACTTTCTGCGAATATCATTCTAAACAAGATATCCTAAAAGAAAATGGATGAAATTCCATATGTATCCTCCATATAAACACTTGAAAGTGTGGGGGTGTTTGGCTAAGGTTGAAGTACTAAAGCCAAAACAAGTGAGAATTGGTCCTAAAATGATGGATTGCATATTTATTTGATAAGCTAATAATATAGTAAATCAAATGTTCAAGACGTATATGAAGGCACCTTAATAGAATCAAGAAATGCATCATTTTTCAAAGATATCTTTCCCTGCAAAGACAAGAAAAATATAAGTTCGAATAAAAAAAATTATGGAATTACAAATAATACTTCAAATGATGAAGAACTAAGGTGTAGTAAAAGGGTTAGAACATCTACTTCGTGTGGTCCTGATTTTCTAACCTACATGGTAAAAAATGATACGAAGACATATAATGAAGCAATGTCTACATCAAAAGCATCACATTGAAAAGAGCTATCAATAATTAGATTCTATAATGTAAAACCATACTTGGGAGTTGGTTGATTTACCACCCGAGAACAAGCCTTTAGGGTGTAGATAGATTTTCAATAAGAAATTAAAACCAGATGGATCCATTGTTAAATATAAGGCTAGATTGGTTGCCAGAGGTCATAGGCAAAATGAATAACTTGATTTTTTTTTGACACCTACTCACCTGTGACTAGAATCACTTCGTTAAGGTTGCGTGAAAACAACATTTCTAAATGGTCAATTAGAAAAGGAAATATACATAGAGCAACCTGAAGGAGTCATTGCTTTTAGCCAAAAATGAAAAGGTTTGTAAACTCGTAAAATCCTTATATAGGCTGAAACAAGTTCCAAAACAATGGCATCAAAAGTTTGACAAAACAATGTTGCCAAGTTATTTTAAAATTAACGTGTGACGAGTGTGTATACATAAAACATACACCAACGGCCTATGTAATTGTATATTTATATGTAGACAACATGTTGGTTATGGGCAATAATCACGAACTAATCATACATATCAAGAAAATGTTAACGAAACATTTTGACATGAAAGACATGGGTATCTGATAAGTGTAGTTTCTACACTTATTTGAGGCCTCAAATGATGATATTTTGTTGTCCTTTCGACAAAATTCTACCTAATTTATGTTATATTGCATCTTTGTAGGTAAAACTTTATGTTTGATTAAGAATTGGAGAAAAGAAGTGAAAATTGGCAAAAAAAAATGGCAAGATCCAAAGTTTAGGGACTAAAGTGCAAATGCTCAAAAGTTATATCGAAACTCATGATGAACATTCGAGAATGTTAGGGGTCAAATGGATGCAACTAAAGGTCAAAAGGAGTGAAAATAATCCCAAAATATTTTCACAAATCAATATTCAAACGCAAAAGGAAATCCAGATTATTAGTTGGAGATTGAAACCGATTTTTGGAAAANGTTCGAATTGAAAGAGTCCAGTCAAGTTGTATCCATTTGAATTATCTTTCCAATGCATTTTGAATCGCCTTAATCGAATATTGGGAGAAAACGTTACGACAAAAATACTGAAGCAGATGCAGAAGAATTTCAACAAGGTGCCGCCACCATAGCGCCCAAGCGCTGCCTGGACAAGAATCATGGGCCTAGGTACTGCGCTCCACCAACATAGAGTTTTACTAATTTGGGCAGCGAGAAGCCCAGAAAAAGACTCCAATTTGGTCAAGGACGTGTAGGGAACTATAAATAGACCAAAGAATGCACGAATTAGGGGTTCCAAACATTAAGAAAGGGTTCCAAACATTGAAAAAGGGGGATACAACGAGAGATCAAAGAGCTCAATTCAAAGAAGATAATAATCATGGAATTCGAGTTTAAAGTGTTGATTGGAAGTGGAAAAAGATCTTGGTGCAAGATTTGATTCGTTTCTACATCTTTATTAAAATATGGTGATGCATTCCATTACTTTTCATTTTTTTATTTTTATATTATGAGTAACTAAACCTTAAATTAGGGCAAACAATATAGTCTTTTGAGACCCTTAATTCTTTAATCCAAGATCCCTGTGGTTTATTCTTTCATGTGTTGGTTTTATTATGAGCTTAATGCATTAGATTACTTGATCACTACTTTGATGACTTTGTAAATCTTTTAAGATTCGAGAGGTGAGTTTGAGATTTAAACCATATAATAAAATTCGGTAAATTAGTATAGCGTGTACAGATAATTATACTAATTATTGCGGTCATATATGAATTCTTAGAACTGGTATTTCGTTTAACTAAGGGTAATTCGCATAGAGATACAGAATTGAATTAGGTAAATAGGTTCAATGAGAACTTGAGTGGAGTAAATTGAATACAATAGAAGAATTCGACCGAATACTATATTAAGTTATGAATCTTGAATTAAGAATTAAGGTGATCAATAGATAAAATTATTTTGCCCTAACATTCATCATGTATTTGAATCTTTAATCAGTAGTGTTTGCAATCTTCTTATAATTTCCATTAGTTTTAGGTAGTTAGTTCACAAGAAAAAATATTCACAACTATTATCGTTCTTTATTTGTCTTTTTATCAAATAGAAGTTAGGAAAAGTAGATTAAGTCTAAAGTATAGTCCTCGTGGAAACGATAATCCGAACTCAAAGGTCCACTATATTACTTGTTACGATATCGTACACTTGCGATAGAAAAACGCAACAAGTTTTTTGGCGTCGTTGCCGGGGACTAGTTACTTTTAGTCTTAATTTATAATATTTTTTAATTGTTATTTGGTTTATTTTTTTTCTTTATTTTTTTTTCTATTTTAGTTTTTTTTTTCCTTTTCTTCTACTGGATATATAAAATAACGAAAATAAAAAGATAAAAGATGGCCGAGATTGATTTCACCAATATGCGCGTATGTGACTTCATCATAAGGCAACAACAATTGGTAGCTCGAGGAATTTTTGAGGGAGATGTGCTTATAGGAGATTTCATTATAGGACAGCGACTACAAGATCTAAAAGATGAATGTGAAATTGATGAAACTGTCATGGAAAACTTGTCTGCTGCATTATTTCTCTCACACAAATTTAATATGGGTGATTTCTCTGTGAAATTATTTCTTCCACAGATTATTAATGAACATCAATTACGAGAATCAGATCCACCGGACTTCCAACAAATACAATAAGAGGGGGGACTTTCCATGAAGATTTCATTGTTTATTTGCCAACAGTTGTAAACATGGACGTTGAACTTGAGATAACTTCAATTAAAGAATAGGAGCTTTAAAAGATCAAGAAATTAATCACAATAGACGAAAAAGAAATTGTAACATTCAAAGAAGAGGAAATTATCGACTTCATCGTTTGCTCAAAAGTGGATTTTTTAATTAAACCTTACGAAGATATTGACGTATATATTGTTGAATTCAAAACGGGTGATGAGGAAAAGTCATACTATATAGAGAAGAGCAATGCTAAAATTTGGAGGAAAATTTTAATATGGAACAAAGTCAAATTAAGCAAGTTAAACAGGACCTCCAAATCAATATTCAAAGTGCCATGACACACTTGTGCAAAAAGTCAAGTTAATGACTTTAAAGAAACCCTTTTTGGGAGGCAACCCAAGCTTTCTTCATTTTTATTTATTTTGTTTTTGAGTTTTATGATAGTTTAGTTTATTGTAAGTTCTTTTTTCTTGGGACTCATCATCCATACCCCGTTTTCCCCTTGGGTTTTCGATATATTAGTTGGTTTATTAGATGTTAGAACTAAGTAACACTTGTTCCAATTATTTTATCTTAATGCTTTATTTGATTTTTCACGAACACAACATCGTGGAACATTTAAACCAATATTGACCAAGGAGCAAACATGAGCAATATGAAAGCTGACCGTTGAATTACAAACCATATCGGGTGAGTTTTTCCCTTCACTTTCTTTCTTACCCCTTTATATGTGGATTTAAGGTTTATGACATTGAGGACAATGTCTAACTTAAGTTTGGGGTGGAAAACACGTGTTTTCATTTTTATTTTATTTTTTTGTGTTTTGTGTGCTTCTATTGCTTTAGTAAAAAAAATCTTTTTGTGTACTTGTGTGAGTTAGTTGGCCGGCTGACAATGATGAATATATTAAATCATGAACTGATCTTTGAATGGTGAATAAGCTGCATGTTTAGATTAATGTTTGCTTTTCCATGTGAAATTTAATATATATTGAGTACATGAATTAAGTTAAACATTGTGTAGGAATAAGTTGATTTCATAATTGGATAGATTGAATAGTGGACTATAGATGTTAAACCCAAAATCACTAAATTTTACATCTTTAGTGATTAAGATCTATAGAACATCTGAAGGAATTGTACTTTCCCAATCTCATTATGTTAAGAGTGTATTTAAGAGATTTGATGTACTTGAGAAAATTCCTGCGAAAAGCCCTATGACTTAATCTACACTTGTCAAGAATATGAGTAAACCAGTGTCACAACTAAAGTATTCATATGTCATAGAAAGTCTTATGTATCTTACGAATTACACTCGATCAGATATATCATTTTTAGTGATTAAACTTGGTAGATTCACGAGTAATCCAAGTTATGATCATTGAAAGATTTTGACTAGAGCTCTTAGGTATTTAAAACATATCTTAACTTTTGAATTACACTTCACAAAATATCTTGCGGTATTGAAAGCATATTGTGATGCAAATTGGATATCTGACATGAAGGATCCCAAATCTACTAGTGGTTATGTATTTACCATTGGTAGGGCTACTATGTCATGGCAGTCTACGAAGCAAACTTGTATAGCTCGATTAATGATGGAATCGAAGTTTATTACTTTGGACAAAGTAGGTGAAGAAGCAGAATGACTTTGTAACTTTTTGGAAGACATTCCATATTGTCCTAAGCCGATACCTGCAATAAGTATACATTGTGATAGTCAATCGGCTATTGGAAGGGCACAAAACAACATGTATAATGGTAAGTTTAGACATATACGTCGTAGACACAATACCATTAAACAATTGATCTCAAATGGTATTATTTCCATAAATTATGTGATATCTAAGGAGAACGTCACGAATACATTTACAAAAGGCTTATTGAATTATCAAATATGTTGCCTATCGAAAGTAATGAGATTAAAGCCTACTACGTAAAAGTCTTTGTACTGGTAACCATACCTTATTGACTAGAGATCTCAAGATCTTAGCTCAAGGGGACAACTAAGTTATGAAAATTCAATAAAACACTTAAAAATTATCTTACTCATTCCTATGATATTGAAGGTGCTTTCTATAGAATGTTAAAAAATTAAGATACATTTTTAATGATTCATAGATCTTGATTAAGTCAAGTGGAGTCGGGCATAATACTCTTAATAGATGCTTATCTATGTAAGTGTGAAGTTGGGCAACTTTGATGAGAATTGTTTGAGGCTAAAATTCTCTAAAAAATACTTATGATACCCAATGATGTTTCAGGGCCGAAATGAACACAATCATGATAACCAAAATGATTTAGGGAAGATATTTGTGTGAGTACTGTTGTCTTGATTTACACCAATGGCTTAATGGTTCAAGGCATTGCATTCACTAAGTTTCAAAGTAAATTCGATAGTATTTCATTAAGGAATGTTCAAAGTCGGAAGTTACCTCTTCTGATACAATGTTTTATCGATTTCTCTCTACAAGTATCTGCATATCATTTTTATATTTGAAATTTTCATTCATATGGGGAATTTTTGGAATTTGGTTTAGAAAGGGATGAAATTGGTTAAGTATAAACCATGAAAAATGTGAAAAGCGACTATCGTGTCAGCTTCGGCCAAATATTCAAAATTGATCTTATAGGTTAATTATGAAAATAAATAGACTAAGTTGTTCTACTCATCGAGTAGATGATAGTGATATATTTAGAATCTCAAAATCAATTTTGAAAGAATGAGAAATTGTGGTCCAAAGTTAGAAGAAAAATCTATTTTTTAGCACCTAAGACTGCCACTCGAGCGGCAGCCAAGGGCCGATGAGCAATAGGGTTTCTGCTTTTTGCGCTCGAGCGGCACGCCGACAGTAGGCAAGTGACAACAAGGGTTGCGACCCATGTTGAAGGTTGCTGAGTTTTTGGGCGTGTCTCTCCATCCGCAACCCTTCATCTTCTATGAATTGGACCCCTTGGACGTCATTTACACATCCAAATTCATATTTTTGAGTCTTTCATGAAAAATCCTTGCCAAAACTCTCCCAAACTTTGTATTCAAAGTCATTCTTTGTAGAGAGAAAACCCGTTCATATTCGTTGTTGCTTTGTAGTTGGAAGTGCTTCTACCACAAGGAAGTAATTCGTTGTATCTTAGGAGACAATTATCGTTACTTCGTTGGCACCATTGCGGGCCAAAATTATTTTAAGGAGAGAGTGTTATCACTTACCTTGGATCATTTTCTTCTTCTTCTTCTTCTTTTTCTTCTTCTTCTTCTTCTCCTTATTTCGATTCTACCATTTTTTTCATTTGTAGTTCAACATCATTTGTTGTGTTAAACTTGTGCCAATTTATTGTCGACATACAAAACAATATTTATACTACATCCCCAACATATTTGAAAAAAAAAGTCACCTCACCTTACAATCACCAATGGTCGCACTCCTATCTTCGTCATAGATCTAAAGCCACCTCACAATGCCCTACCAAGGGTTTATATGCATTACGAGGCACGAATTCATTCCCAATCTGATTCTAGTCCAATTGATGAAGCCCCATCGCTAGAGTAATGGCGGAATGGGATTGCAACACCATCCACGATCATGTGTCCCATTGGCGGTGCCGAATTCAAGGTTTTTGGGATCCGTAGAATCCCGAAGTTGAGAACTATTGGTTTTGGGCCCCGACATGGTACTATGGAGCCAATCGAAGTGGTTTATGTTTGGAAAGTGATTCTGTCAATGATAGGTGGTGGGTCCAATGATTTAGATGGTGGTTCTAAGTGGAGTGAAGTTGGCGACTCTAAATTGCCTTTTGGTTGAGAGAGTCTACGTTGGAAGGGTTTAGTTTAGTGGGGTCGTGTGGTGTGGGATGAGGTGGTTTGATTTGGTTTGGTGTGAATATACGTGACTTTTAATATATAAAAAATATTGATACCCGATTTTTGAAATTGAAAGTTAAACAGTAGGGATAAAGATAATTCTCACTAGTTTGGTGTTCCATCCACATAAGCTTATTTAGAGTTTTAGTCCAGACTAGGCCCATTATTCAGTTGTAAGCTTAATCTTTGAGTCATTGCCCACCAAGATGACATTTAAGTACAAACCATTCATTCCACTAATATATTTATTTATTTTCATGTCAACAAATATTTCATTAACGTGTGACGTGATCATTCTTTGTTAGTTTAGCCCAAATAATAACTTCAAATTTGATGTCAAAAGTGTTCTTCCTCAAAATCACCATCATCCAGCCAACTGATGAAAGGAACATAGATCTGTTACCGAACACTTAGGGCTGAGGAAGGGCCGTCATGGATCATTAAATAAGACAAAAGTCAAAAGAAATTGATTTTGCTATCATCAAGCGAACATGCACATTAACTTTCATCACACCAACACAAAATTTAACAGGTTTCAATATTGAATCAGAGAACTTATTCTACCTTAGATCTAAACCTTCACATTCTAGATTGTCATGTTGTAGATCTAAATGTTACAACGTTTTCTTTTCTAAGTATTTACATATCACAAAAGTCTTTTGTTTTTGTTCTCATGAGCGACAAAAGTGTGAACGTTGGTCATTTGGCATTTCAAGATTGTCTTTTAACTTTTCTACGAAATGGAACGAGATACACCATAAAATATTAATCAACAAATTTCTCTCACTTGACCAAGATTTTTCCCTCATAAACTTTATGATTCAATGCTCAAATAGAAGTAAGAGAAGAAATGACTATTTGAAAGAAAAATAGAGTAATTTTGCATGCCTTTCTTATTCCCTGACTATGCCAATTCATAGATTTCTAATTAGGGATTGCGGTAAAATACATGTGGCAGTTATTGAATGATTGACTTCTAATTGAATTTTTATCCATTCACATTTTATTCAACAACCTATGTGTCCCTCATTGATTGGCTGTGAAGTTAAGCTTTACACTCTAATTCATGTGTGTTTTGTTAACGATTTTTGCTGATGTGGAATAACTTATTACACCAGATTTAAGTATATATGCTTCTCCATTCCCACACGAAGTTTGATTGCAAGACCTTGCGTTATAAATGCTTGCTTATTTAGTTGGACTCTCGCATGATTTGATTGTTCTTAAAATGTTTGTATGGAAGGGATAATGGTTCATAGTTGATCCTCTAAATTCTTACTTTTTAATACATAGTCTCCGAAGTCCGTGTCTAATAATATAGAGTTGATATGCCCCAAAAATTTCAGACTGTAGATTGCCCACTCCGCGACTTTACTTCAATCTACAAAAATTCAATGGATATGGGACTTAGGGTTCCATTTTATCATTTCTTCCACAGGGTTCTTAGTTCTTTTAACCTTGCCCTTACTGAACTCACTTTAAACGGATGGGCTTATATGGTTGGGTCTTTTGTTTTGTGGGCTTCTATGAGGTTGGGAGGGGAATTGTCTTCTGATGTTCTTAGATCAATTTATCATAAAGGGTGGTAGTCAATCCTCAAAAGGGCATCTATTATTTTTCTACCCCATCTCTTAAGGTTTGCTCCAAACTTATAATTACTCACAATGAGGTGCATAACTAAAAAGACTAATTTTCTTCATTCGAGGTAACTAGGGTCTTCCCCCAAACGACCCTAATCCTATAGCCACGGAGCCTCGTCATTATGGCGAAAATCGTGAGTAATGAAGTTTTGTTTTCTTTTTAGGAAAGCAAAGGATCCTATTAGGAGGTCAAGAACTTGTCGATCTTCATGCCATTATCACCCCTATCTTTAATCTTAATCCAAAGGCCCGTGAATCAGATAGACTGCTTAATCTTTCTAATTCAAACTTCCATTCCTCAGGAGTAAAAACTACCATGTTGAGTGTGTATACTAAGGTTAGTTTTATTTTTTTGCCTTTAAATCTAGATGATCTTAATCTTGTTTTGTAGTGAAAATTGATTTCAGTGCGAACCTGGCTAAGAAACGCCTAAAGAAAATTGTGCTCTTGAAAGACCTTAATGGTTCTTCTGCTAACGTTATGACTCCTACTTCCTCAGGGGCCTTTGAATGTAGAATTCGCTTTGATAGTTCCTTCGGATGTTCGTTAGAAAGAATCTCTTGATAAAAGAAGATGTTGAGTACTAATCACACTCAGTCAGACCTTAGAAGATCTTATTCAACTAGGGATCAGTCCTCGAGAAGCCGGAGTTGAAAACCTTATTTAATCCACATCTCGATGAGGAGTTAGATTCCAAAATTATGCCAGCTTTCCCAGTCCTTGTTTCTTGAGTAGTGAGGTCTATCTTCACATAATTTTGCTAAGTCCTCGGAGAAAGTTGTAGAGGAGCTTACTCTGACACAAAGGTAAATATGATCGATGCTCATCTTTCACGATTCACGAACTGTTGTGTTTATACAACCAGCAGCAAATGAAGTGTGAGATTTTTGTTAAGCGAGCCACTTCCTTAAGAAAAAGTAGGAGCCTACCTGATGCGGTCACAAGAGAGACTGCTCGACCAAATCTTTAGAGATCTTCCAGATGTCAACCAAAAGCTTAGCCTCATTGGCAGCAAGAGATTCAACATTCTTGGCCAAGCTTATCTCAAGGACTGACATACACTCAAGTGGAGTATAAGGACTTGGCCAAGAAAGTTGAATCTCTTGCTGCCAATGAGGCTAAGCTTTTGGTTGACATCTGGAAGATCTCTAAAGATTTGAAGCAAACTAAGGAGAATAACATTGCTTTTGTTGCCAAGGCTGATCTTGAGATTAAACAGTTGTAGAAAGATTCAAATGGCGAAAGTTGAATAATATACTGCTTGCTATAAAAGACCTCGAAGGAGCAAAGAGCGAGCTTGTATCTAATTCAAAATTAAGTAGAGAATTATGAAATGCAAATTGTCATAGCCAAGTCCAGCTTAGCTGAGTTAAAGGCTCTTGAGGACACCCTATATAAAGAGTCAATGTAGGAAGGAGAAAACAAGGTTATTGATATTATTAAGGGTGGGATTTAGTGTTCTTTGAAGATAGGAAGGATGAGATTGAAGAGAGTCCCATTTTCTAACCTTCACAGATGGTGAAACCTACTTTGCCATTCCTTTTTCCATTGAGGCTCCGCCTTCCATGGATTTGGTGGATATAGCCCTAGCGATCTGCTCTGTTCCTGCTGTTGAGACAGCTCTGGCTTCTAATGTCACTCTTCCACCTTCTGCTGAAGAAAATTAGACTTCTGATGCTACTCATTCGTCTTATGTTGTAGCAGATTCGACTGTTAATATTACCCATTCTCTTCCTGTTGAAGCAGGTTCGCTTGCTGAAGCCTCTTCTCAGGTTAACCAAGAGGATTCGGCTTAAAAAATCTCCAACAGTTGATTAACCTTGAGAAGTAATATGACATGTAATGTTACTTGTAATGTTTTTTTTTTGGTTATTTTCATACAATGTTTGTTGAAATTTATCTCTCTCGCACAATATTATTATTTTTGCGTTTTATTTCTCAAGTTCATGAGCTTGAATTTTGATAATTGCAAGTAACTTATCTTGTCATACTAAATTATGCTCAACCTTGTAAAACGCAATATAAAGCTTGGCAACATTTCTCGATATGTCATTTCTTTCTAAGTTTGAGATTATATTTAGAAGATTGTAGGATTATTGTTGTTGAATTACAAAAGTATAGTAGATTAAAATGTGTCAAAAATTAAAATTATTACAATATGCATGCCAAGAAACATAATCATCAGATGGATTACACTTTGCTTTATTCTAACACACGATTTCCTTAACAAAAAGCATGGGGAAAAAATTGCCAAAGATTTTCAAACTAAATGGAGTGATCCTAGTCAACAGAAAAGCTTTCAACCCAGGCGGTATTAACTTTGCCACTAGGGCTGGGCCCATAAACCCGAAAATTGTGGATCCAACCTAACCCGACCCGATTGGGTCGATTTGGATCGATTTTGATTTAAATATGGGTTGGGTCGGGTCTGTTCACGGTTTAAATATTTTCGGGACTCTTTGTTAAAACACCCAGTCAAACATTGTAGTTGAAAAAATAGTCTTTTCTCAATGTTATTTGGTGAAATGGCCTCAGTTTAAAAATACAATAAACATACATTATCAAATGTCTAAACTACCATATAATGGAAAAGACCAACACACCATTTCAATCCAATCAAATTCCCCAAATTCATCTCCAATCGAATCAACGTGATCTCCGTCTCCTTGTACTTGCTACCTAAAATCTTGTTATTCATTATTTTCCTCACCTATCTTCTCCAACATTTTGAGCATTTGAACAAAAATTTTGGTTTCTATATTATCTACATTGAAATCTCTATTATATTTAAAGAAAAAAGAAATGTATATTTGTAAATCTCATGTACATTGGTCCTTTTATTGTTGAATATAGTATGAAATGATATTTTAACTGATTTTTGTTCATAGTTGGTGTATTTTTGTACTGTCCGCAATTATTAGACGATTTGTAGTACAGAACGGCACTCCAGCCGTTTTACGCAGTGTAGAACGATACTACAGTCGTTATCTTTCATGTAAAATGACAATACAAACATTATCTGTTATGGTCTCTCCATTCTTGATAATACACTGCAATAATATTTTTTTTGTTACACTAAAACATCACTGGTGTTGTAACGACACTTGTGCCGTTTTCAGAACAGTAACGACAGTTGTGTTATTTTCTTTTTTCATGTCAATTAAGTAATGAGCATATCTCCCAAATGTTGTAAGCGACATGTCCATTCTACAACTTAAATAAGGTCATCTTATCGATTATCATGACTCGAACGGGTAGTAGCACTTTGTAATCGTGTTTAGAGACAAAACGGCACTTGTGCCGTTTTGTATACAGTAACGGCACTTGTGCCGTTCTGTTGATTTCTCCAATATTTTACTACTTTTTCAGCGAAACGGCTTCAAGCATTAGACTCCCTAACTTAAGAAGGTCGAAAATGTTGATTATGTGACAACACGGAAGAATTGATAAAGAATATATGGTATCAAACGGTAAAATCACAAGTCTTGATCTAAATTCGTTTAAAAGTATAAGTAATGAGCATATCTCTCGAATGTTGTAAACGGGACGTCTATCCTACAACTTAAATGAGTTCATCTTATCGATTATCGTGGTTCGGACGGGTCGTGGCTGCTTATACTCATGTTTACAGACATAACGACACAAGGGTCGTTAAACGGCACTTGTGCCGTTCTGTATATTTATCCAATGTTTTGCTACTTTTCCATCGGAATGACCTCAAGTATTGGACCCCCTAACTTAAGAAGGTCGAAAATGTTGATTATGTGACAACTAACGGAAGAATTGATAAAGAATATATGGTATCAAACGGTAAAATCACAAGTCTTGATCTAAATTCGTTTAAAAGTATAAGTAATGAGCATATCTCTCGAATGTTGTAAACGGGACGTCTATCCTACAACTTAAATGAGTTCATCTTATCGATTATCGTGGTTCGGACGGGTCGTGGCTGCTTATACTCATGTTTACAGACATAACGACACAAGGGTCGTTAAACGGCACTTGTGCCGTTCTGTATATTTATCCAATGTTTTGCTACTTTTCCATCGGAATGACCTCAAGTATTGGACCCCCTAACTTAAGAAGGTCGAAAATGTTGATTATGTGACAATTAACGAAAGAATTGATAGAGAATATATAGTATCAAACAGTGAAATCACAAGTGTTGATCTAAATTCGTTTAAAAGTATAAGTAATGAGCATATCTCTCGAATGTTGTAAACAACATGTCAATCCTACAACTTAAATGAGTTCATCTTATCGATTATCGTGGCTCGGACGGGTCGTGGCTGTTTATACTCATGTTTACAGACATAACGACACAAGGGTCGTTAAACGGCACTTGTGTCGTTTTGTTGATTTCTGCAATATTTTGATACTTTTCTAGTGGAACGGCCTCAAGTATTGGACCCCCTAACTTAAGAAGGTCGAAAATGTTGATTATGTGACAACTAACGGTGAAATTAATATAGAATATATGGTATCAAATGGTGAAGTCACAAGTCTTGATCTAAATTCTTTTGAAAGTATTAGTGATGAGCATATCTCTCGAATGTTGTAAACGGCACGTCTATTCTACAACTTAAATGAGTTCATTTTATCGATTATCGTGGCTTGGACATGTTGTGACTGCTTATACTCATGTTTACAGACATAACGACTCAAGGGTCGTTAAATGGCACTTGTGCTGTTTTGTATATTTCTCCAATATTTTGCTATTTTTCCAGCGGAACGAACTTAAGCATTGGACCCCCTAACTTAAGAAAATCGGAATTATTGATTATGTGACAAATAACGGTAGAATTGACAGATTATATAATATCCAGTAGTGAAATCACAAGTCTTAATGTAAATTCGTTTGAAAGTATAAGTAATGACCATATATCTTGAATGTTGTAAACGACACGTTAATTTTGTAACTTAAATAAGTTCAGCTTATCGATTATCGAGTCTCGGATGGGTTGTGGCTGCTTATACTCATATTTATAGACAGAACGACACAAGTGTCGTTTAACGGCACTTGTGCCGTTCTGTTAATTTCTCCAATATTTTGCTTCTTTTTTAACGTAACGAACTCAAGTATTGGACCCCCTAACTTAAGAAAGTCTGAAATGTTGATTATGCGACAAATAACGGTATAATTGACATACATTATATGATATCCAGTGGTGAAATCACAAGTCTTGATCTAAATTCGTTTGAAAGTATAAGTAATGAGCACATCTCTCGAATGTTGTAAACGGCACGTCAATCCTACAACTTAAATGAGTTCAGCTTATAGATTATCGAGTCTCGGATAGGTCGTGGAATCAATATTTATCTTTAAATTTGAAAAAGATTTGATATATCTTATTTGTTATTTTCTTCTAACCACCGAATTCAATTTTCCATGTACACGTAACTCTAAACCCTTTTGCATAGTAACATTGTGTGCGCGCGGGGGTACCAAGATGTGATATATTACAAGCTCTTACCGGTTTTTAAAAAATGATATGATGGTATGATTATTTTGATGCATGAATTGATATTTTTATTGGGGATTGTACAATTATTCGTATCTTACTAAGTATTTTCATATACTTATCTTTTTCCCTATCTCTCACATGTTAGAATCGATCGTTGGTTGGTGGGCGGTGAGGTGAGGTGCCGTCGTCGTGTCGTATGTATTGGACTTAATAAAATAAATATGCTGTAATGTGGTTGAATATTTTATATTTTCAATTGTAATCTTATTTTGTTAATATATTTATTTCATTCATTCATTTGAACTTGGAACACGTTTGATTATGAACTACATTGTTAGTGATGTTGAATTTGTGAAATCAATATTTTATCGTATAAGTGGATTAGATTTTAGTGTAACTTGTTAGGAGAAATTGATCAATAAACATTATTTAAGATTCTCGCAACTACAAATTTAGGGACACTAACTATACATATTAATTGTGGACTTCTTTTGTAAATGAAAGTTTCTCGTTCATTTTTAAAGATCATCTTGGGTGAGATTTTCATGATATGCATTAATTATGTGATAAATAGATAAATATAAGAATATGGAAAATTTTAAATTAGTCTTGTTTAAATCACATTCACATAAATTTATTAGTAATTATTTGTAGCTTAAATTTTTTAATGAAACCTTTGGTAGCGATTTAAATTCAAACATTTGGGTCATTTACAAGGATTTAGTAAGCTTCCCACATATCAATTTGTTCAAGCCTAGGGATGTCTCGGCTCGGCCCATATAAGCTCGGGCTCGTTTGAAACGAGCCGAGCTTCGGCTCGGCTCGTTACTGAGCTCGACCCACGAGCTCGTGGTTCACGAGCCG
>CAIGRB010046825.1:40513-54532 GCA_903798255.1 Fraxinus quadrangulata | reverse complement strand
CAAAAACGAGCCGAGCCGGGCGAGCGAGCCTGCTCGGGCTCGGGCTCGTCTTTTTGACGAGCCCGAGCGGCTCGTGGCTCGTTTTTAACGAGCCGAGCGGCCGAGCCGACGAGCCGCTCGGCTCGTTTGCCACCTTTATTCAAGCCCCATTTTTCTTGAAAATTGCATTCTTGAATAGTGTTTTGATCATATTTTTAACCACGTGTTTTTTAATAAAATAATATTATACGCAAAATCAAAATTTCTCTTTATTTTTAATTAAACGTTTTTCATCGATACACTATTTAAAAATGCATTTTTTTGACAAAAAAAAGGGACACCAACAAACTTGATTTATGATAATTTTTAATTATACACCCTTCCATGTTGTACCTCCTCCTAGCCTGTCAAATACTCTTGGGAGACTGTTGATTCGACGGTCATGTCGTTGCCTACGAGGTAAATTGTTTGGCAAGTTTGATAACCAGACATTCTGATTAGTTCTTACCAAATGGAAATAACTTGCTGTATGTTCTGGATTGTTCTCTCCAAAATCTAGACGTAAGTCGACCTTCGGATTAGTTGCTATTGTCCACAAGAAAGCACTCTCCGCGGTCTATGCTATAAGGCTCTCAACCATTTCTTGTATGATTGCAGTATTAGTCTTCTTCCGCTGGCGACGACATTTAGCAAGGAAAACAGATGTGGACATTGGGACTAGAGACTCCAACAACTGCTGCTTTAGATTTATATCACGATCTTCCCGACTAACTGAGAATATCGACTATTGCCTCTGGCGCTTCAACTTCTGCAACTTTTTCCTTCTATAGACTCATTTTCGAACCATAAAATACTAATAAAAAAATTCCTCTCATGACTTTCCTCTCTTAAACTCTCAATTAATGCTCAAATAAAAGTAAGAGGAGAAATGATTAGTTGAAAATATACTCTATTTTGCATGCCATTCTTCATCCCGACTATACCTATTTATAGATTTCTAATCAAGCCTTGGAAGTAAATAAGCCTTTTTGGTTGGAGACGTGGCAATTATTGATTAACTGACTTCTAATTGAATCTGCTAAATATTCACATTTTATTCATTAGCCTACATGTCCATCATTTATTGGCTATGAAGTCCCTCATTCACGTGTGCTTTGTTAACAATTTTTGCCGAGAAACCAAATTTAAGCATATATGCTTCGCCATTCCCACTCGAAGTTTGATTTCAAGACCTCGTGTTATCTGTGTTCACTTTTTTCATTGGGCTCGAGCATTTTTTGATTGTTCTCGAAAATGTTCGCACAAAAGGGATAAGGGTTCGCAGTTGATTCTTTAATTTTTTACTTTATAGCCTAACTAACCAAATATAGGCCCCCGTCAAAAATGAGAGCTATGCCGGTCTGGCACGACCCCCATTACATGACATGTGATCAAAGGATCAGCAATGAGAAAGAAACTATTAATGCTAAGAGCATAAAAAAATTTACTTTCACAACCTTCCGAGTTTTTGGACGAGATGGTTTTCAATTTCGACTCTTTTCTTCATCAGTAAAGCATATTTGGACACAAGTTCTTGGTCTCCAGCAGTTGCAGCAAGTTTGCAATTCAGACATGTCTTTTCCAGTTTGTCAATGTACATGCATGATATCGGTACAAAATCGTCCTTCTTGTGGCACAACCAACCATGAGCAGCCCTTAATGCGGCCCCCAAAGAAGCTGAATCTGTAAAGCAAGATAACATTTTTCATGATCTGAATGAAAACTTTATTCTCGATATAACAAGAATTTTATGAATAGGAAGTCTGCAAAGTCATAATGGGGTGCTCATTCATAATAATTCAAGCAACAATGCTAAATGTACACTCGGATTGGAGGGAAAACTGTTTTTTAGCTGTCAAGTACACAAGCAGAACTGTAATTCAAGATCTTAGAATTACGATATGTCTATTTAACAAAAACAATTATAGGTTTGCATTAAAACTAGACCAGAAATTACTGTTTACCTGGCCTTTGGACGGTGTATACATTACACCCAAAAATGGAAGCCATCAAGCTTAGGATGCAATTATTTGCAGATGCTCCACCGGTAGCAATTATCCGCCTCGGAGGAGAAGGCATTCCAATTTTCACGGCATGAGATCGCATCGAGAGCATTTGCCCCTCTATTAATGCTCGAACCTGCAAGTGTATATCTCGTTTCAACTCGTAGAGACATGTACAGTATAATTCAGCCAATTTTCATCTGTCATAATGAGTGAGGATCTCTATCTAGGGCTACAAACCTCTGACGGAGCATCAAACTCCCCAACTTCATGTTCTCTTGGTTCATCCACAAAGTCGTTCTTGAAATTATCAACAACGTAACGGTGCTCACCAACTGGATACACATCATGGAAGTTTGAGTTCTATAAAAAGTTAGGGCAAAAGCTCTGCTGGTCACATGTCCAAATCTTCATTAAGTTGATACACGTATCTAGTGAAAATATAAATCACTTCAATATTTTGACCATGAGCAAACTGAGAAGCAAAATTTAGCTTCATACAAAGGTGGGCATGTGAAGGTCATGTTGATGCAAATGTCACGTCAAGTAAATTATCACCAGTCTCTCATGTCTAAGTAAATTATCACCAGTCTCTCATGAAAATGTACATCACTTAAAAATTTCGAACATGACTCCAAATTGAGAAGCAAAACCTAGATTTACATATAAAGTTGGGCATGTGAAGGTCACATCAAGTGATGATTTGGCCGATATTTTGATGATTTCGTTGAGGACTAACTGTGCAATTATAATGAAAGGTTGGAGATCGACCAGCTACTGGGACAATAAACTGGGGCCAGTAGTGCAGCTTTCCAGAAAACATTGGAAGCAGTGATATATGTTCAAGAACATCAAGTTTCTTGACTACATTTCGACTGATGATATAGAAATGGAAACACATTGTGGGCAGGCCTTCTTCATTAGAAATGCAATGAAGCATTTCTTGAATTCCCCCTCACCAAGTTTGGCAATCATAAACTCAATGGACAATGAAGAAAAACCATGTATAATCTATGAGCAAGTGGGGTAGAGTCTAATATGGTTTCAGTAACAGAGACTTGTGTGACAAAAATAAGCTTTAAGGGAGAGGGAATATAGTTTTTTTCTTAGGCATGCCTTAGTGGTCGATGCAAATCATTTGAGGAGATACTCAACATAATATTACTCAACTGGCCATAGTAATCATTCAGGGCTTAGGAGGAGGGGGGACGCAATGCCTAGTTCTTTTTCAAAGAAAAGTAGTTGCATAGACAGATTAGTAGTATATTGATAGTAAACTCACTGGGGAGTGGCGGAAGAATTTCGTGCTCCTTGTAGTAAAAACCTATCTTTCCACCTGTAAGCACTGAAAGATTAAGAACTGCAACAAATTCACCTATGTACGCCAATTTATCAATCGAGCTAACCATTTAAAGGTGGTGTTTGCTGCAAATATGTATTGAAAACTTCCCAAGATTTCCTCGCACATCTATTACGAATATCTATCAAGATTGTGTAGCATTGTCAATAAGAATCCAAATTCCAGTTTAGAAAACTTGCAGTCTTAAATACCAGATACGTAAAGGGTACCTTCACGAGTCAAAGATCCATTTTTATAGACAAGCATTACCATATAATCTTTTGTATCTACTGGATTAGGAAATACATGTCCTTCAAGGCTTGGTTTATGGTCTGTGGCTATCCCAAACACCTGAGAGACTGACGGGTATCAATATTGTTACAAATCAAATGAACAGAAGCTAAAACTATGATTGTAGGATATATGTTGAAATGTTATAAATTTCCTGCTCTATGACTGTCCAAAATATTTTTCTGTGATCATGTAGTAAAAAATTATGCTTCTTTGGCACTTTAACAACCTTAAATTTTATGCTTATAGAAAAAAAAAAATTGAATTGATAATCGACATAATTAAGATGTGGAAAGACTAAAGGTTAACAGCACTTTGAAGCAATGAAAGACAGTTAGTTATACATGTTTCTGATTCACTATGCAAGGCCCGTGCAATCTGAATATTCTTTTTTCTCGTCTGCCATACAATCTATGTAAGGCTGAAGCTAATCGAGATATTCTTGTTTCTTGCAGCCAGATAATGTAGAAACAAACTAAACCAAATGCAAGAACATCTAGCTGGCCATTCCACAAGAAAGTTTAAAAAGTCATGATAATTGGGCAGTGTCAAGACATTGTATCTAGACCATATATACCATCTGAATTATTCTGAGGATATGGACTTATCACAGATGATATTCATGCTCAATTATTATATTTTGCACACTCAACCAGATCTTCGGTAAGCTAACCCAAAGAACAAGACTCTCTTTCTCGGACCTCCCTTAGGCTTCTCAGGTCAAATAAGGGGAGCAAAGTTGGAAATAGCAGAGAGGGAAAACAAGATCCCCCAGATGAAGGGCAAAGCCTCGTCTAATCCACCTTTGGGTTCACAAGTGGCCGACTATTTATTCCAGAAGAGCTTCGATGATAGATTGACAAATTCAAGGTTATAAACTTACCGTGTCACTAGTGCCAAGGCTGATTGCCAGGTCTCCTGGAGTGTTGAGGGTCAACCCTACATATTCAAAATGCTTGGTCAATGATGATTATAAGACAAGATAGAAAATAACTTCACGAGTTATATAGGAAGCGACACTAGTACTGCAGTAGAATAAGAACAAATTTTAATACATTTTTTTGAATTTCCAGAACCACAGGAGTGAAAGAAGAATATATGGAAAAACATTGATTGGAATATGCTGATGCGTTAAACATTAGTTTTCAGTAAAAAAAAAAAAAAAAAAAACTGAAAAGAAAGTAAATAAGAAATAATCCACCAGCCAAGCTGTTAGGGTTGTCTCCGGACCACTGCACAACGAAGCAATTCTTGTTGAAGTGATATCTGAAAGTCATTTTATATAATACATTAGAAGAAGAGGTACATGCATTTACTACACGTAATAAACAAAAATTTAAATTAATCAGAAAACAAACAGATTTCACATTGATGCTAATAAATTAAGGAGCTTTATGCACTTTTTCATAAGGAAGCTTCACTCAATTACAATCAAGGGAACATAAAAGCAGATGGACACGAATCAACGTTACTAATAGCAATAAGACCCCAAATTAAATATAGATCTTTTGAATATATATCTCATTTTACAGGAACATGTATATGACAATGATCACAAGAACAAGAACTGTGACAAAAATTAACATTGCAGTTTATGCTTCAACCTTTCCACGTAATAGGAAGCCATGGAACCTGCAATTGCATGTGCAGGAGCTAAATCTCCAAGCTTTTCCTCCAAACCTGAAGCTGTGGCCTGTAATAAACGTAGGAAAAAAACGACGACATTAAAGATTAACTGCTTAGCACCAAGATAGTCATCATATGATGAGCAGCATTTACTGTTATTGAACCAGCTCGTCTAAAAGCTTATGCTTCTAGAGGAGATTCATTTATTTATTTAACAATAGTTTTCATAGCAGGATTCATTCTTAATCAAATGCCCAAGATGTGTACAATTTTCATAAATAACCGGCGATGAGACACTCTTGATGATAAAATAAGGAAGTACTAAGAAAAGTCTGTTGGTCTGCAAAGAAACAAACCTCTAAAGCTATTTTTGACCAGGATCTTATCTTAATATCCATCAGGTTCATCCCAGCCCCATCAGTTTGATCAATACAGGCATAGCTCCCGATAAGAAGAGATGCCATGAAGGAGCTAACTAGGGAAATCCTCTCCGTATTTTGATAAACTTGAGGCTGTGTCTCAAATATCTTCCTAATTTGTGGTCCTGCATATCTCTCATGAGCACAAGAGCCAGTAAGCTTCGACAATTCTAAAGCACCTCCAGCAGCTTTCTCAATGGCTCTGCATTGCTGGGTCGTGCTGCAGTCCATCCATATAGGAGATTCAGTTACCGAAAATGCATTACTAAGTAGATCCACCAATGATTTCGTGGAGTCTAATGAGGATAGTATCTGAGAACTCCCATTTTTCCAATACACACTACCATGTTGCTGTGCACTACCAGAAACTGCAATAATCCTCCCAAAATCCAACTTCGATCTCACAAATCTTTCAAGGATGAGATCCAATGCTTCCACCCACATTAAAGGGGGCGAAACAATCCTCCCATTCACCAAAGGATCCCGGTAAACACCATCTTTCGTTTTGTAATAGGGCAACTCAGAATCAAAAGTAACCATCTCTGTTGCAAAAATGTTGAGGTTGGCATCTAAAACAGTTGCCTTCAGTGACCTAATCATACAATCAATCAATCATCGTAGATTTTTTCAGTCAAAGGTTCATTTTTTATGCTATAAGCTATCAAAAATTGCCATTTTCTTTTAAAAAAAGACCCAAAATCAATAAATTACCAAAAGGTTCAAGATTTAATCCTTTACAGAAAAAGAGGTGAAAAAATTATAAATTCACGGAACAACTAATCACTTATAGGATTACGGGTTTTGAGTTATCCACAAGAAAGCATCAAATATAATACAATATGTAGTAATCAAGGCATTAACCAGTGGGAATTTGAGATAAAGTGAGAAAGAGGAGAGAGAGAGTTACTGAGTAGAGCAGTCAAACCCAAGGAAGAGAGAGTCCTGAGGAAGAGAGTAGTCCTCCATTGCAGCAAGCAAATGTCCAAGTTAGAGCACTGATGATAAGAAACCAGAGACTAGGAATTCACAGTTGACTTGAAAACATTTTTGATTAGTTAAATGTTTTACGAGTCGCTCAACTTACATTTTGCTGATTGAACTTTAAGATAATTTCGAGTAAATATTGAACTTTAACAAGTTAATACTTCATCGCTCACTCACAACATTTTATTAGCTTCTGAACTTTAAAATATTTTTAAGTGGCTACTGAAATTTAACATATTACACTTCATCCATCACTCGCCTGTTTCATGATCGTATGAAATACTGTGAGTGCACGATATCGTAGATTAATTGATGAATAGAGTACCATCTTATGAAAACTATGCATTTAATCTAGGATCAATTAATACTAACTTTAATCGAATAGTCAAGTTTGAATGAATAATTCATACTAATTAACTATTTAAACTAAATATTCCAATGCATCAAATTGTGAAGGTTTTTTTTTTTTTTTTTTCCCATAAAATTAGGTTGAATGCTTACTAAGACTTCAAATCACCTTATTAATCCAATTTAATGCAATTCGATATCATGACAATATGTATTATTCTTGTTGGTCAATGTTTTTAAATTACTTAATAATCCTCTTGAGTAAAATTAAATTTATCATCTCATGTGACCTTCTTATATTTCTATTAAAAAAATGTGAACATGAAAGCATGAATTAAAACATTAGAATATTTATTAAAATCATGCAAGATATAGAGGCATATCTCTATCTTTTATCGAAACTCACAACAATTGTTATAACGTGCTATCTATCTTATTGTCTTTTTTGATAACAATAAAATTCACACATTAATTCAATTAGTAATCAAGTGATTAAAAAGTATAAAGCCATTTAACAATCATTGAAGAATAAACACATAGTAGGCATCAAACTATTGAAATTATATTAAGAATTCATAACAATGGTTTATCTATATCTTAATAAATAAAAATTTAGCCTAGCATTACAAAGTTACAAAAAATCATAAATTTTTTGTAGAAGATTGCTCGAATTTTATATGAATGAAGAAAAAAGGAAGAATCTTGAAGTTCTTGAACTTCTTCAATAGTTTCTTGATTGTCACTAGTTGCACATTCCTCTTTTTGTGTCCAAAAATAAAGATTGGATCTTCAAATGGTTGAATTCTTGTAGCTCACCTCTTGATTTTTTTAAAAAGAATGATGGTTTGCCTCCCTTTGATTGTAATATTTGATGAATTATATAATATGAGAGGTTATGAGAGGTGTTATGCATTTATAAGAGCTGAATTTAGATCAAGAAATCGTTTACACTTGATTTTCAAAAGGAGTTTCAATCATAAAAGGAAAGTTTCCTTTTGTCTAGAAAGTACCCCATACTCTCATATGGTATACTTCCATGTAGGGCTGTCAATGGATTGTATTTTGATCTGAATTCGACAAAATTAATGGGAGATAGATTCAGGGGCTTGGTCCGATAACCCGATCAAGATCTAAATCCGATAATCCGTTAACTAAATGAATCAAATATGAATATAGGTCAATCTGATCCGATTTGTTATAAATAATTGAGTCGATAAAATATTTTTATAATATGTTATTTGTGACTAAAATAAATAAATGAGAAAATAAATAAATTTAGAATAAAAAAGTCGTCAAATTCAAAACATAAAAAAGTTTTAAAAAATTTATAATTATTCAACCCGTTTAAGAATTGGTAAAATTGGAAAAAAAAAAAAAAAGTTAGTTCCAACATTTTTTTTCCTAATTTCTTTAATTTTAGATCGGATTATAGGTTCGAATATATAATAACATAGCTAAACGGATATTAATTTAACAATCAAATATCCGTTAGATTATCAGATCGGATCGAATAATTATTCTTATCGGATCAGATATATAGGCAGATCCGATCAATTTACAGCCCTACTTCCATGCATGAGCATGGTTCAACAAATTTGACCTCGGGTTTTACCGATTTTGGGGTGCGTTCACAACCATTAACACTATGCGCATGCATGGTTATGGAAACTATGCCTGAATTTTTTCAAGGTTGATTTGGTCCTTTTTCATGCAATTTTAGTTCGTTGTCTTCTATTTTCATCTAATTAACTCCTCACATTTTTCAATCATCGATACATGGACAGAATCAACTTTTGATATTTGCATTTTAGTCCCCCAAACTTTGAAAATCTTCCATTTAAGCTCCAATTTCACCTATTTCACTGCAAGTGCATTCAAATTTTGGTTTTTTCCTACAATAATCGATATTTAAACAAATTAATTATTAATCAATTCAAATAAATGCCTAAATAGTCACTTTTTATGGTCGAAATAGGTATAGAAATTACACCTATCATTTCATTAGTCATTGAACTTTTACTACTCACTAAATTTAAAATACTTTCAAGTGATCGCTGAACTTTACTCATTAAATTCAACTATTCAAAAAAATAAAAATTTTGAAGTATAAAATATCATACACAAAGACAGTGCCCTTCTTTCATCTTGAATTATCTTGCAAAAACTCTAAAAATTATATTTTGTTAGTCTTGATTAATATCTATTTGATATTTTTTATTTTCTTGATCTATGTCGAATCTCATAGAAAATCATCTTTACTCGAAAATATTATTAAGTTCAATAACTATTTGAAAGCATTTTAAAATTCAGTGAGTAAAATGTGACGAATGTATAAGTTCAATGACTAATGAAAATACGGTGAGTGACGGAGTACAGTGTATTAAAGTTCAATAACCACTCGTAAGTAGTTTAAAGTTCAGTAACTTATGAAACATGGTGAGTTAGTAATGCAATGCAATGTGACAAAATTTAGTGACCACTTCAAATTATTTTAAAGTTCACTGAATAAAGAGTGATGGAATTATAAGTTCAATGACTAATGAAACATTTAACTAGTCTTTTTTTAAGAGTTTTCAAGGATGCTAATTTTTGCTTCCTTGATCCATGTAAACAAATCTGAATTATCATTTTAAGTCTTATTAGCGATTCCAAGAGCAAGAATTCATACTTTCCTTCGAACGCATTAGTTTTCATTGATATTGTAGCTTTACTAAAAGTAATATAGCCCACAAGCTTGCTTCTATCCCTAATTACTACTAGTTACCCATTTACTTTTCTTTCGCAAATTTCTACTACTTCCCTGGTTAATCGTAACTGGGTTGATTTTACTCCTTTTATCATGACGCCGTTTGTTTGAAAGGATATTTNGTTTAATAGGGCATGTGCAGCCAAAATTCATTTTACCATCAAATTCATAATTGGGTGGCAATGAACCTAACAATAAAGACTTGTATCGTATGTTTAGTATACCGTATTACATTAGGGAAACTTTTAGATGCGGCTCAAATGTGTTTCAATGTCCAAAAAAGCTCTTCTACCAATAAGAGTCATTTTGAGATTGTTACTTACCAGCAACCGTTACTCCTTTATACTGTGAATATCGATCAAAATACCAAGTCCCCTCAAGCAAAAAGTTTCTCTCAATAGTGGAAACGAAATATTGAAATTGCTCGAAATTGTCTTGAGAAAGCTCAGAAACGGTACAAAAAGTCTGCAGATCTAAATTGCCATTTCCTTGAATTTAATGTTAGAGATCTGGTAATGGTGAAACTCCTCGACAGAAACTGTTACAAACTGGCAAGAGGGAAAAACTCAAGATTGGTGTCAAAATATATTGGACCATTAGTCATCGTGAAGAGGATTGAAAGAGTCACATATAGAGTTGCACTCCCTTCATGGTGCAAAATCCACAAGGTCTTTCATGTTGGTGTACTCAACCCATACTTTGTCGACAAGGAGGATGCATCCAGAAATAAGCCCAAGCGACCTGTGTTTGAACTGAAAAGAGCTGAGAAAAAGGTTGCTGAAGAGATTCTTGACCATCGAACTACTCGAGCTTCTAGGAAACATCATAAAGAGTACTTGGTCAAATGGAGCGGATGCAGCAGGGAGTGTACTTAGTCAAATGGAGCGGATGAAGCAACGAGGAGAATATTTGGAAAAGAGAAAAAGACCTTGGAGCTTTCAAACCATTAATTGAAGCATATCATTCATCGATGATTCAGAGGACGTCGACAAAACAAATAGGGGAGAATGTCAAAGACCGTGGCTTTACTTAAGCCCTTTGACCCAATTGCAGTAGCAGTTTGTCCAATTTCGACCGCACATTGTAAATATTAATTCACGTTTGAGTTGTAATTTCCTTTCCATTATAATAGTTTATTTCAATTATAAAATAACTCTGATATTGGTAAAAGTTTAGTATGATTCCTCGTCATTTAAACGTCTACTCCTATCACTTAGATTTTTGTTCCGAATGATATTATAAGGGTATTAGTCTTTTAAACATCTTTCAAACTTTCTAGTGTTTATCCCCTGCACTAGCCATTGTAATTTTCTGCTTTTATCAATTGTAATTTTAAGTTTTCAAGCAATCAATGATCAATTACTTTCAATGTATTTCAATTTTATGTTGCAAGCTTCTACAATTTGTAATTAAATTTTCTTTCATCCCGAAACGATCGAGAGAAGGCGGAAGGTAGTCCAGCAGAGCAGAATGTTATCGCATGTGTCCCTTTCTATGCTAAGATAAAAGGCACCCTGTGAAACACCGGCATGCTTGAATTTTGATAAGAAAGCCAATTTCCTCATTTTTATCACAATATTTATGTCTCAAAGATTCAAGCTTTTAATTACTGGTAACTTTATTATAATTTATTTATTATTCCACTGATTTTCTGGTTTTGCTTGCTGACTTTTTAAAAATTAAGAAACTAATTCCTCTTTATGAATTTTGGTTATCTATTTAATCTTCTAAAATGATGTCTCAAGGGTTTATTGTTACGTTAAAACCCGTAAGCATATGGAATTGTTGACAAGTAATAGAAATCAATGAGTTTCGAATTTATCGTTCGCACGAGAAATAAGGTCTAATGTCTAGTTCAATAGATTTTATCAAATTCAAAGTCATGTAATATCAAAAGAGATAGTTTATATGTTTTCTGTACTAATCATAAACTAAGAAAGCAAATAAAGAATTTATCTAATATGTGGATATTTGTATTGGAATCTTAAATCTCCTTATTGTCATTTAATTCAATTCTTAATTTATAATCTAGTCATTCATGCATTCAAAATAATCGATAATCCACTTTTATTCAATCTTTTTTCCAAGATATATTAAACATATGTTTAATACGATCCGACCCTATTCTATTCCTAGTTCGAATTCATATGAAAAATATGTATTGATTTACAAATTTATCACACATGTTTGCACATGCCATAGATATTATTCCAAATACCTATTGCATATATGCGTGAGTATTTCTACACTATAACAAACAACTTACTATCTAATTGGTGATTAAGAAATCAAATAATTCAATGAGAATGCAAAATCAATCAAGAAAAATCAAGAAATACTAAACTAATTATCTTGAAGTAAAATAAACAAATAATAGGGTTCATCATTTATCCAATACAAAGAAAAACTTGCCTATCATCGTATTAATTAAATTATACAAGATAATATGGAAAAAATGAAGAAAGGATGGAGGAAAATGGTGAAATCCCCTCTCTTGAATGAAATCTTGATTTTGGTTAAATAATCTTCAAGAATCTTGAGAAATACGCCTTTGCTTGTGGATCAAACATCGTTCTTCACCTCCAAAATATGTGGAATATAGAGATTTTTAAGCTTAGGGAGGTCTTTTTGCATTTTGGATGGATTATGGTATTTAAATGATGCCCAAAAGATTGTTACCAAAGTAGAGTGTCAATTGAAAAATGAAACAAAATCTCGTTTTAGAAAAGTACTATGTGGCTACTTAGTACAAATGGAAGCAGCTGCATAGAAGAAATCCTAGCTGGACTCGAGAGCCTTGGAGTAGATGCGGCAACATCTAATTAAACCTATGTGGCCGCATCGGTATAATTTTTTTCCTATCAGACAACCTTCAGCATTTTTGCCATATCTTTCTTTTTCGATATCCAATTAAAGTGATCTAAGTGCGTTGAAAAGTTAACTCAAAGGGCTATAGTTTTTCCACAAATATCTTTTTTCCAATTCGAACGTTTGCTATGTAAAAAATGGGTCTCAAACAGAGATTGAAAATTTGAAGCATAACTTTTTTGCCTGAAAGTTGATATGTGATAATACTTTGACTATAGTAATATTCATCGCGAGGTTTGACACAATTTTTGAGTATTTTCATTTTAGTTTCCAAACTTTGGATTTGTTTCATTTAAACCATTTTCTCCTTTAATCTTATTCCCTTATCTTCCAATTGTATCTAGTTAAATCCTTGGCATCTTCAATCTTCATTTTGTTGCCCATCTCATCTATGGCTTATTTGTAATTTAGTCCCCAACTTTTGGATTTCACCATTTTTTTCACTATTTTTGCATTCTTTTCTTCAATTCTTCATCGAACATCGAGTTTTGTCTACAAAATGCAATATAATACGAGTTATGTAGTATTTTATCCAAAGAATAATAAAATATCATTATTTAGGAATTGTAGAAATTACATTTATCATTTATCCTATAAATTGATTTTTTTAGTAGCCATATTACTAAGCATGCAACTTATGTGGCCTCATTAGTTTGAGAGTAAATGCATTTACTAAATGTACACTGTTTTATGTAGTTCATGTATAAGTAGAAATGCATAGGGTTTAAGAGCCACAACGTGGTATTAAATGGACAGTTATCTATTATGATGATTTAGAAATAAATTCAGTATGTGCATGCATCTATAATTGCATGCCAATATACATTATCAATAGATGCACACAACAGTATGTTAGAGAATTGAGGTATTTTGTACTAATACTTGGAACATATTTAAATTTCAAAACTAGCCAGTAAATTAATCAATTCAATTCATTGTGTTCTTCCCGAAGTACATGTTGCTTGTAAAATATCATCTATTTTTTTCCAATCCTCCCCTGTGAACTTTTGAGTTTGTATAAATATTTCAAATTGTAGCAGTTTTTGTCATTGTCCATTAATGTTTGGTTTTTCAGTTGTGTTGGATCCACACATATTGTCTATCGTAAGTTCTTTAACAATATATTAATTATCCTAATTTGTGGTAGCAATTTTCATTTTTATATACTGGCTCCTCGTACTTGTGGCAATTTCTACTTGTAGACATGGAGGCTTGCCTAGTAGAATAAAATAATTGTACAATATATGGTCCAATGCTACACATTGAACGTACTTAGAATGTACTTATTATCTTATTTAGTTGGGGGTATTGACATTCAACCCAAACAATACACAAAATAGTGTCTACACTTTTATATGTTGTCGTTATATATACATA
>CAIGRB010046825.1:20845-40443 GCA_903798255.1 Fraxinus quadrangulata | reverse complement strand
ATATGTATATAATGGTCTAAATCCGGGGTTGATTAAATTGTGCCCGCACAGGACAATATTTCTGGCTCCGCCCCTGCTTGATACGTTGACTTCGTGGGGCAACTATCGACATCTTCACTCTCAATTTTAAAAGAATTTCTAAAGTTTTCATGTAAGTGAACTTCTCTTCGTGTTCACTCATGTTAGTGTTAGAGTATAATTGTTATTATTTAATAGTATACGTTTTTATTGTTCTCTGTGTCATTAAGGTATTTCATAACATATTCATATGTCAATACATTCATAAGCATGCATGAAATAAGTTTTTAAGAATTGAATTTGTTTTAATGATAACATGTAAAATAATGTTTTTGAAAAGATATGAATCCCAAATTCTTAAGATGTAATTGTCTATGCTATGAAATGTGTTTGCAAAGTGAAGTGTGGAGGACTTGCGTATCCAACTAATGTCGAATGTTGAAAGTTAAATGAATAATATTAACCGCTTTGTTGTACTACCAATATATTTAACGAGTTTAAAATAATAATGGTAAACTGCAGTTTGATTGGCTACATAAGACACTAAACCGAGCTCATAATGTTAATGTTAAAGTATTTAAAAAAACAAAAGAAGCATAGATACCTATTTGAAGATTTTATTATTATTTCAAGGGAAAATCATATGAATATCATAAACATGCGCATGAGATTTACCTACTAACCATTAGCTCAATCCATGTTATCCTCTTATTTTCACAAGATGAGAGATAAATAATTCAACTGCAATGGGTGGGGGCGAGATGAACTCAATCCTATCCAAGTCAAACATTTTATTTCATCTTAAATAAAATACATTGTATCCTTTAAAGTTTTTGGAATTGTTATTTATAAGCCCCTGTTTGGGATCCATTATAATGAATTTTTTTGGAAAATGTATTTGGAATAGTGAATTTTTTTTAAGAATGTGTGATTAAAAAAGAAGGATTTTTTTTGAATTTACAGGTAATATTATTTTATTAGAGAATGCGGTTAAAAATAGCAGAGAGAAAAATGTATTTTAGATAAAATGGATCCCAAACAAGGGATAAATAATTTCAAACCATGCAGTTTTGTTTCCACAATTATTTAAGATTTTATTGATTCTACAAAGTTATTGTGTCAATTACACATTCACCGATATTTTATTAATAGCAAAAAAAAAAAAATTTACATTTTTTTCGTATTTATTGCTTAAATGGTAATTAATGCTGGTATTTATAAATTTACGGTTTCAAGACTTGTGATATTAAATCATTGGTATCAGAGACTAGTGTTATAAAATTGATTATGTATACTCTAAGAATATATATTTTTCTAGAAAAAGAGTACAATATTGAATTCTTTCCATAATGGTCATTTACCAATCATTGGTAAGGTTAAGTTTTAATTCTTACATTAAGGCCCATGTTACTCATTCTCAAACACACGAACAACATCTGAAGCTCAATTGGAAAGATCAGGCAATAAAAATGCAACATTAGCGATCCCAATGACAGTGGAGATTTACGCAAGCATTGTCTATTCGGGCAAAACAACTAGCCCAAGAGAAATGTTCAAACCCAAGAACAAGGGAAGATTTCAAAGTTTGAGAAGTTATATCTACTATCATTTGCTGTTATTGTTAGTACTTAGAAGACAAAGAGGAGGGAAATCTAATTGAAATGATTCACAGAGGACAGTACAAGGCCTCCCTATTCTTAAGGCCATACATGATGCAAATAAATAATATTTTATACACTATTCTACCAACTACCACTACTAGATACTTAGTCAAATACATCAACTTGCAGTAGGACTAACTATCCAAACAAATCACAATGACTAGTGTTTGATCAATACAAAAAGCGTGTAACAAAGTGGTAGATCAAAAAAGTGACTTAATTCAACAAAAGTATCACACTACGTTCATCACTCCTCCTTGACACTTTTGTTGGAAACACCAAGACAATTCTTTAGTGCTTCAAACCTTTATTTAGGGAGCGCTTTGGTAAATATGTCAGCCACTTGTTCTTCGAAGCTGCAATGCATCAGTCTCACTTCTTCCATTTCTTAAGCTTTTCTAATAAAATGATACTTGATATTAATATGCTTGGTTTTGTCGTGAAACACAAGATTTTTCAGAATGGCAACTGTTGAGTGATTATCACACAAAATGGTGATTGCTTCTAATTGTTGATGTTTCAGATCATTCAAGATTTTCTTCAGCCATATAGCCTGGTTTGTCGCCTCAGTTGCAGCTATATACTGTGCCTCTATTGTGGATTGAGCCACAATTTTCTGCTTAATTGAATTCCAACATACAAGACTTGATCCAACATAGAAGGCATAATCGGAAGTACTCTTCATATCATCCATTGAATCAGCCCAATCACTATCAGTGAACCCAGTCAACACCAGTTTTTCTGATTTTTTGAAGCTTCCATGGTTTTTAGTCACTTTGATATACCTCAGAACTCTCTTGGCAGCTTGAAAATGAATTTGGCTAGGCTTTTGCCTGAATCTGAATAATAAATTCACAGTATACATAATGTCTGGCCTTGTAGCTGAAAGATACAATAGACATCCAATCAGGCTTCTATACATCCTTCCATCGATTTTGCTTGCATCATTATCCTTTATCAACTTCAAATTCTAGATCAAAGGAGTGTTAAATGTCTTGCAATTTTTCATATGAAACTTCTTCAATATCTCATTGGCATATCTTTGCTGGCAAACAACAATTCCTCTGTCAGACTGATCCACTTCCATTCCAAGAAAGTATTTCATTTTTCCTAAATCAGTCATCTCAAAGTCTTTCTTCAATTCATTCTTTATCTCATCGATCAAGCCTTCATTGCTTCATGTGATCAAAAGATTATCAACATAAAGTGAAATGATGATCAGGTCCTCCTCCACTAATTTGATGTACAAAGTTTGCTCATTTACTCTTTTGTTGAATCCAAGTTTACATAGATGGCTGTCAATTTTGTTGTACCAGCTTCTTGGTGCCTGCTTCAAGCCATACAAAGTTTTCTTTAGCAAATACACCTTATATTCTTCACTTTTTTTGACAAAGCCTCTAGGCTGATCAATGAAAATTTCCTCACTTAACTCCCCATTCAGAAAAGCAGACTTTACATCTAGCTAATGGATCATCCAGTTTGAATGTGCAGCCAATGCAAACAATACACTTATTGTTTCAAGTCTGGCAACAGGTGCAAAGGTATCTGTAAAATCAAATCAAAATTGCTGATCTGTAAAATCAATTCCAAATTGCTAAGAATACCCTTTTAACTACCAGCCCAGCCTTAAGTTTATTGATTGAACCATCTGCATTTAACTTGGTTCTGAACACCCACTTGACTCCAATAACATTATTGTTTCTTAGTTTGTCAACAAGCACCCAAGTATTGTTCTTTTCAATTGTTGTCAATTCATCCTTCATAGCCTCTATCCATCCCTTAGATTGTGCAGCATCAATATAGCTCACTGGTTCCATAATAGCAGAGTTACAAGTAGCATAGATATCCTGAAGAGATTTGGTTCTCAATACTATATTTTTTGAATCAGTTCCACCTTCAAGTTCAGCCTCAATTTGCATTTCATCTTCATCATTACCATCATCTTCATTTGCATCATTACCAGCATCTTCATTTTGAGTAATCAACCTTGGAACCTCAGTTCTATCCACATCATTTGACTCCCAATTCCATAAAGATTTTTTTATCAAACTTGACATCTCTGCAAGGAACAACCTTGCTGGTTTGTGGATTATAAATTTTGTAGCTTTTAGCATTGTTACAATATCCAACCAAAACTCCAACCTCTGCTTTCTGATTGAGCTTATCTCGTTTAACATCAGGTATATGCATAGCACACACTTCCAAACACCCTCAGATGAGATATATTAGGCTTAACTCCATACCAAGCTTCATAGGGAGTTAGTTTTTCTAAGACTTTAGTGGGTAGCTTGTTCAGCAAATGGACCGAGGTGTTAGCAGCCTCAGCATAGAAGGTTTTAGGAACATTTTTCTCCAGCAATAGGCATCTGGTCATCTCCATCACTATCTTATTTCTTCTTTCACAGATTCTATTTTGCTGGGAAGAGTAAGGAATTGTTAATTGATACTTAATTCCCACTTCCTCACAAAAATTATTGAACTGATTGCTTGTATATTATGTGCCATTGTCTGTCCTAATTGCCCTAATTTTACAACAGCTTTCATTCTCAACAAAACTCTTGAATTGAAATGATTCACAGAGGACAGTACATGACCTCTCCATTCTTAAGGCCTTACATGATGCAAAATAAATAATATTTTATACACTATTCTACCAACTACCACTACTAGATACTTAGTCAAATACATCAACTTGTAGTAGGACTAACTAGTCAAACAAATCACAAAAAACGTGTAACAAAGTGGTACATCAAAAAGTGACTTAATTCAACAAAAGTGTCACACTACGTTCATCAGTTATTAATGAACCACTGAAAGCAAAAAAATGGTTAACCGAAATTCAGTTATGATCTGCATCGAACAAGAAAATGTCACTTTTGATGTCTACATGCTCCAAGGAGATGCTTATGATTGAAGCTTGATGGTTCACCTTAAACATGAGAAGGAAACTCGACCCTTTGCCTAAAAGATTTTTAAAGATTGCTTCAATGACAAGTATTTCCCTAAGAGTATCCGCCAACCAGAAAGAGAGAGAATTCATTAAGCTGGAGTAGGGATATTGAACAATTGCTGAATATGAGGTTGAATTTGCTCGTATATCAAAGTTTACTCTGCATCTGGTGGTAAAAAAATAAGAGAAAGGTAATTTGAAGAGGGACTCAAAGTCTCGCATAAAGCAAGCAACGATACCATTAGAATTATCAACTTATAGGGAACTGGTTAGCAAGTCAATTTGTTTGGAAAGCGCTCAACTCTTTTCTAAGCATAAGAACAAGGCCCAGCCAAGTAATCACAAATTTAGTGGTGAAGATTCGAAGGGAGAAATTTGGAAGATTAATGGTAAAAGAAGGAGTAATGACCAAGGCAACAACAAATGTCATCACCAAAACAAGCAGCAGAGAACGACTTGTTTAAAATGTTGCAAAGAGAATGAAGATGAATGGCTTGACGACACGAGTCTGTGCTTTATGTATGGAAAGTTCAATCACTTTGCAAATGATTTTAAGGAAAATTCTATTCCCAACAACAATGAGAATAAGAAGACCATTCAGGTATGAGTTTATTTTATGACTAGGAAGGAGGTTGAAGATGCGTCAATCGTAGTGACATGTACATACATATTAATTTAAGTACTTCCTTTGTGAAACATGATTTAATTGTATGTGTCATCAATTTATAAGCACCATGTATGTATGTATGTATGTAATACATCTGCCACTGTCTTGATTGATTATGGGGCACCCATTCATTTCTTATTCCAATGTTCATCAAGAAATTGGAGAAATCGCTTAAGCACTTGGACGAACAGGTTCCTGCGGAGCTAATGAATTCATATTGTGTTCTAAAGGATTTTTAGATAGTATAGATGAGAAAGAACTATTAACAGATCTTATAATACTGGATGTTCGTGACTTTTATGTCATATTAACAGCCATGAAGACTCTTCAAATGTTGAATAAAGGTTGTATTGCTTATCTGACTTCAATAATAGAGGTACCACAGTCTAATCTTTCAATTGAGCTTAATCCTGCTGTTCAAGAATAGCTAGACGTATTTCCAGATAATCTCATTGGTCTGCCACCAAATAGGAAAATCGAATTTGTCATCAATTTAATGCCTGGAACAGCCAAATATCAAAGACCCTGTATCTCATAGCCCATGTTGAAATCAAAGAACTCAAAGAGCAACTTAAATATATAGTGAATACTGATTTATTTGGCCTAGCTTTCAATGTGAGGTTCTCCCATTTTGCATGTAAAGAAAAAACATGGCTCGATAAGACAATGTATGGACTATCAAGAGTTGAACAATGGGAGTTGAACAATGGGAGTTGAACAATGGGACAATTAAGAACAAGTATTCATTGCCATGAATTGAAGATTTGTTTGATCAACTCCAATATCCTGGTTATTTTTATGGATACGATGAATTTAGTTTTTAAGGAGTACTTAGACCAATTCTTCATAGTTTTCATGGATCACACCTTGATCTATTCTCGTTCCAAAGAGGAATATAAATGATATCTTCGATTGGTGCTTGAGATACATCAAAAGAGAAACTCTGCGCTAAATTAAAAAAGTGTGAGTTCGGATTGGAGTAGTGCTTGAGATACATAGAAAGAAGAAACTCTTTGTTAAATTCAAAAAGTGTGAGTTCTAATTGGATAGAGTAATACTCTTTTGGCATAATTTATCAAAAGAAGGGTTTGCAATAGACCCTAGCAACGCTAAGGCTATGGCTGACACCATTCAATGTTGGGAAAGTGCATAGTTTCCTTGGTATTTGGTTATTATTGAAGGTTTGTTAGGGATTTTTTACGATTATCTCAACATTAACCTATCTAATAGAGAAGAACATAAAGTTTCAATGGATCCCAGATTGTTAAAAATGCTTCCATGATTTGAAGAAACATTTGACTTCGACACGCATACTAACGATTCTACAAGGGGTGAAGTGTCTTCTATGGCGAAGCTTCTAAAAAGGAGCTTGGTTGCTTCTTATGTGATAGGTGTAGTTTCTATATTTATTCGAGACCCTAAATTATGATATTTTATTGTATTTTGAATAAAATTCTACCTAATTTATGTTATATTATTTTTTGTAGGTAAAACTTTATGTTTAATGAAGATTTGGAGAAAAGAATGCAAGAGTGGCGAAAAATGGCAAAAGAAAAAATACGCACAAAGAAGAGGAGAGAAAGAAAAGAAAAAAGAAAAGGAAAAGAAATGAGATGGCATACACGAGCAGTTTCACGTTTTGTCAATTTTTAATGACATCTTTCACTTTTACGTGTTTTTATTTTTACAGTATGAATAACTAATTTTTATATTAGGGAAAATAATATAGTCGACTTGTGATCTATTATTTTTTATTGAAAATTTCAGTGATTTATTTATGTGTTGATTTTATTATAAGTTTAATGCATTAAATTACCTGATCAATAATTTGATGATTATGTGAGTCTCTTATGAATTGAGATGTGAGTTTGAGATTTGGACCATATAGTAAATTTTGGTAAATTAGTATAACATGTAAAGATATCTATACTGTTTATTACGGTCATAATATGAATTCTTCAAACTAGAGTTTCGTTTAACTAAAATGAATTCGTATAGAGATATGAAATTTAATTATTTAAATAGGCTCAATAAGAACTCGAGAGAAACGAATCCTACATGTTATCGTAATTATTGAAATTCAATTATTTAAATAGGCTCAATAAGAACTCGAGATATGAAATTTCATTATTTAAATAGGCTCAATAAAAACTCGATAACATGTAAAACTAGAGTTTCGTTTAACTAAATTGAATACAATAGAATAATTCGATCGAATACTACATTATGTAATGAATCTTGAATTAAGAATTAATGTTATCAATAGATGAAATTGTTATGTCCTAATATTCATCACATATTTGAATTTTCAATCATCACTTATTTGCAATCTTTTTATATTTTCATTTAGTCAAAAGTAGTTACGAAAAAAAATCACAATCATCATAAATAAAAATTAGATTAAGTCCTGAAGTAAAGTCTTCGTGGGAATGATATTCATATTCAAATGTCCACTATACTGCTTGTTACGATATCGTACACTTACGATATACAAAAAAATGCAACAAATTTTTGGCGCCGCTGCTGGGAGACTATTTACTTTTAGTCTTAGTTTATTTTATTTTTAATTGTTATTTGATTTTACTTTCTTTAATTAATAAAAAAAATTCATTGTATGCTTCGTACCCAAGGTGGCGATCTTGAACTGTTTGACATGAAAATAGAACGTGCTTTCAGATGAAGACGCAATGAACATAAACAAAAACATCAAATGGCTGACAGTCAAAATATTCATATACCTATTCAGCCAATTGGACAAGTAGCCGCAAGAGTGTCGGATCAGTAGTAGGAGCGAGGGGAAATAAACGAAGAAGACTAGCCAGTTTCAATGTTCTTAACGCTCACAGGGCAGAGTGGATCAATTTGATGAGCAACACTCTCCAATTCTGCAGGCTACCTCATGAAAATTCGAACACATATATCTCTAGATTTTTCAAAAATTGTCAGAACTTTTTATACTCCGAAGGTTAATGAAGACACTATTAAGTTGCGATTATTTTCATATACATTGAGATATGCTACATTAGAGTGGTTAGACGTCGAACCTCATGGAAGCATTACTACATGGGAAGAACTGATCAGAAAATTCTACAACAAATTTTTCCCACCAGGGAAAATAGCTAAAATCAGATTGGAAATTCAAACTTTCCAATATAAAGATAGAGAGAGTTATCACAAGGCATGAAACAGATTCAAAGAGTTGATGCAAAAGTCTCCAAATCATGGAATCACAATAGGTAATCAAGTGTAGTACTTCTACACCAAACTCTCACCACTATCAAAATCTCATGTGGATTCCTCTATAGGTGGATCGATCATAGGAAAATCAGTACAACAAACTTTGGATTTATTTGAGTTAATTGCCATTACACATTCAACATTTTCATCAGAAAGAGTGATACCACCAAGAGCATCTGGGATGTATAAATTAGATAGGACATCATCTATGAACGTGCAGATAGCAACTTTGACAAAGTAGGTAGAACTATTGGTGAAATCATAAACGAGAGGAGCACATGCAGTGATGGTGGTCCAACATGTGAAAACTGTGAAACTAACCATTTGACAGAAAATTGTATGTCTATAGGCTTTCCCGAGGAACAAGTCAACTTCATTCAAACTAAGTCCTGCAATTTTAACCCATATTTGCAAGCATATAACTTAGAATGGAGATAGCACCCAAATTTCAGATGATCAGATAATCAATAAATGAATGGTTCAAATAATGCACAGCATGAGAACAAACCAAGTTTGGGAAAGATATTTCATCAATATAGGCAGAAAACAGACAAAATATTCCAACAGATTGATACTAATTTTCAAAATCAGTAAGCATCTATCAAGAAGTTAAAGACACAGAGATAGCTCAACAACTTGTAGAACGTCTACATGGATCTTTGCCTAGCAATACAATGACAAATCTTAAAGAGCAAGTAATGTCAATAAGAGTAGTAGAAAACGACCTACCCAAAGTTCCTATAAAAGTTAAAGCATATGTGATAAGTGTGATTTTACACACTTATTAGAGCCGTTAAATGGAAGAAGCATTGATAAATTGATCAAATTTCTACTCATAATTGTGATTATTTTGTCTTATATAGGTGAACCCTGCATTGAAAGGAAAACAAGCAAAATGAAAGAGAGTGGAGCTTAATTGAAAACCCAACTTTGAAGTTCATCATCAAAATGAAGGAATCAAAAAGTTGAGGACCAAAATGTCACTTATCAAAGTTGAGGGACTAACTATGCAAATTATCCTAAGGACCTCCTCTGCAATTTTTGATTTCACCAAAATTACGCACCTGCACACTCTTAGTGCGACTCAAGCACTTCACTTCTGGTATTGTGTGCACTCGCGCACCTATGCGTTGAAAAGTGCCGAAAATTAGAAATTTAAGATCATTTTGGGCATCTGTTTATGCTCGATTTTGGGAGTATTTAAGGACCAAATCTCATTACTCAAACCCTAGTTTTTAGTTTTGAAAGTTTTTATTTTCCAAAAAGCCTTGGTTCAACAAGGAGAAAGAAGAAGAAGAAGAAGAGGAGAAAAATAAGAAAAGTGGAATCTTGGGTGAAAATTAAGAGCAACATTTTAAGAATTTCATTCAAGGGACGGGTCATTTCTTTATCTTGAATTTTAACATTTGATTTGTTCACTTTGTAATGTACTACTCTAAATTTCACAATTTTCACTCTTTTTATACTATGAGCTAAACTTATTGAGGTTGGGATGATGGATGTACCTTAACCTAATTTGATTAATTTCAATGTTTGCCTTTTGAGTTAAAGTTGCTTATTTTCATGTGTGTTTGCTATTGCATTGATTTCCTTTCATTTATTTGGCCATTAAATGATTGTGTTGAGCGAAGTGTATAATAATCGAGAGATATTATGTATTTTAGACCAAATAGAAAATGCCCTAAGTTCTTGTAGGAAATTGAGATATACTCCTAACCCTAGGTGACCCTTGGAGATATTTTCACAAAGAATTAATGCAATTCGTTGGGTTTTAATCGTCATAGAGATATAATAGATTAACTCAATAAATTAAAGCTAATTTGACGCTCGAGAGAGGTAATTGGCTAAAATAGGAGAATCGGGTCTAACATAGAAAATAAGTAGTTTGTTAATTTGCTTATTGGAAATTGATTAAATGAGGGTTAAGTGAAATCATGAATCCCAACCATTTCAACCTCCCAACTCTTCTCAAATTTGAACCTTGTTTATTTTAAGTTAACTTTGTTATCTTTAGTTATTTTTGTAGATAGATTGTTTACACTTATCTTAAAAACTCAAAATGAATTGTGTGTGTTTCTATTGCTAGAACTAGTTCAACTCTTGTACAATTAAATATTCATTTCTCGAGGGATCGATATCTTGAACTCTAAAAGTCCACTTTATTATTTGTACGCGACCTGTGCATTTGCGGTATATTCAAGCGAACAATATGTACCTCCACTTCCATTCTCCCAAAGACTTCGAAAGAAGTCAATTGAGGAAAAATATTCATGCTATAACTATAAGGAGCGTGGTACAATTATCAGAGATTACTGTGAAACGACCAGAAAGAAAAGAGGACAGGGAAGAATTTGATGAAGCTATAATAGAGGAAAAATCTGTACCCACCTCAATTGAGAATGAAGAAAGTATAGAAGCATCCACTGTCAAGGCATCAAGTTCAGTTAAGGCTTACGTGCCTCCCATTCTTTTTCCTCAAAGGCTCAAGGAGAACAAACAATACACAAAATTTGAAAAAAATTCTTGATGTTCTCAAAAAGCTTCAGATCAATATTTCGTTAATTGATGCGATATTACAAATTTAGTGAGACTCAATAACGACTATATTTTCAATTTTAATTGGATTTTAATTGCTACCAAACAAGCTCATAGCAAATCCCGCTAAAAAAATAATCACAATCATCATAAATATTTATTTGCTTTTGTCAAATATGAGTTAAGAAAAATTAGATTAAGCCCTGAACTATAGTTTTCGTGGAAACGATATCCAGACTCAAATGTTCACTATACAACTTGTTACGATATCGTGCACTTGTGATATTAAAAAAAACGCAACATTATGAAACATGGTGAAGTAATTGCTTTTGCTTCAAGACAGCTAAAGGAGTATGAAAAGAATTACCCCACATGAGCTCGAGTTGGCAGCTGGTGTCTTTGTGTTAAAAATTTGGATCCATTATTTGATTGAGACCCGATATCAGATCTACCTGGACCACAAAAGCCTAAAGTACCTTTTGCAAAAAGAATTAAAATTGAGGCAATGTCGATGGTTGAATCTTGTCAAAGACTATAAATGTGTGATCAACTACCATCTTGGAAACACCAATGTTGTTGTCAATGAACTAAGTAGGAAAAATCACGATTATATATCCATTCTACAGGATGTTCAAAAACTGCTATTGGTAGAAGATAGTGAATAAAAGGAAATTTAGTAACTTGATTCTATTAAGGACTAAATTAGTAGCAGTAGATTAAGGTCTATTTACATCATTTGAAGCAATTATATCCCAGTAAATGTCATTAGGTTAGAAATCAAGATTCAACCTATTTTTTCACCTCCTTGCAATCAAGTCAAGAAGTCGGCCCTTCGCCAAGTCACCTATCATTTGCTTCACGTTCAGGAATTTTGATTATTCCATCTAGAGACAAGGTACTAGGATTAATACTTTCTTGGGATATCATTTTATAATTTAGTTTATATTTACTGTCATAATGTACTAGTTTAATCCTTTTTGAATTCAAACCTAACAGATTCACAAACACGTGTACATGTGAATGTGTGTAAATATATATATGTGGTTATATACTTTCATGAAATAAACCCTTAATAGTCAACTACTACTTGAAAATTTGATCCCTTGAATGGATTATGGAAGTTTCAAATTTGTTAATCTATAAAATTTATTCATTGACAATTTTATTATTTTATATGTCATTATATTGGTTCTCTTTGCATTTTTTATCTACTCATTATACCAAAATTATAATAGGCTTATTTAACAATATAATCTAGTTAACACATACTGGAATTATGAGAGGCAAGCCAATTACCTCATTTTTATCACAATATTTGTGTCTCAAGTATTCAAGATTTCTATTGTTGATTACTTTATATTTTATTTTATTTATTGTTCCACTGATTTTCTCTTTTGCTTGAAGTTAATCTGCATGATGCTTGGACATGATGGGTCATGTTCTTCACCCCATACACATTCTCGACTTGTTACATGATTTGCAATCATTTAATAATGATTTAAAGATATCAGTTTGCTTCGCGGATCTCCATGATATAGCCATTCCACCACGTTTAACATATATCCTGTTATGGATTCAGCTTTACGTGGATTAGAAAAATAACTTGTATCTGCATATCCCACTAAGAAAGATCCCAATTTTTCAAAATAAAATAATTTCATAATAGTAGTGCATTTTCAAGTAACGAAAAATGTGTTTGACACCATTGCAATGTCTTTGAGTTGATGTAGTGTGTTGAGCTATATCTTGTGAGGATATTTATATAAAAAAAATTATGATAATGTTCTAATCGCACTAAGATATCGTACTTCATGACCATAAACATTTTCTCCATCGTCAAGTGAATGAAATAGACATTTTTTCACAGCAAATGATCGACAATCATAGGTGATGCCAATGAATATGCTTTATTCATATAAAAACGCTTTAAGATTTTTTCTTTATATGATGAACAAATCATATTTATCGAAAATGTTCAATTTGCAACCCAAGATAAAATTTGATTTTTCTCAAATCTTTCATCTCAAATTAATTTTCAAATAATTTGTAATTTGTTGAGTCCTTCAAAAGTTCCAATTAGATTTAAATCATCAATATAAATTGTCCCAATTACAAATTCAATGTTTGTTTCTTTATGAAAACACACTTACAAACGTTGTAATTTCTATTAATCTCCTTCAACAAATATTCGCTAAGACGATTATTTCACATGCATTCGAGTTGTTTCAATCTATATAATGGTCTTTACAATTAATTGAAAACATAGTTCTCGGGAAATTATGATTTCTTTAAATCCTTTGAAAACTTTCGTATATATATCAATGTGAAGTGCATCACATAGATAGACAGTAACTACATTGATAAAGTGATTATCGACCTTTGTGACATAGTCAAACTAATTAAAAATCTAAATGTGATGATGTCCATTACGGGATAATTGTTTCATCATAATCGATATTTGATCTTTGTGAGAAATCTTAAGTTACGAGTCAGGCTTTGTATCCTTTAATTTTATTGTTTTCATTTTTCTTCCTTACACAAACACACTTGTATCTTATATAAATTGTATATTTTGGTGTTCAAACTATAGGTCCAAATATTTTTCGTTTCTCCGAGGAATTCAACCTAGGCTTCTTTCCATTTTTAGCCAATCATTTCTATGTCGATAGCCTTCAACTGATTATGATTCATTTTGCATGATTTCAAGAGTCATGTTAAAGGCGACTATTTCATTTTCATAATTCATGATATAACAAAAATTTATTGAAATCTCTTTGTCTCGTTATTTTCAGATATATATGGTTCTCACAAATTATATCATCAGTATTTGATTGATCAACCTTTTCTATATTAATTATTTTGAAGTTTTTGGTTAATTTTTCTCTTGCACTTTTCTCTTTCAAGGTACAGAGTCTTTGGTACCAACTGTTCTATCATGCTTTTGGCATATTTGAGACACATTCGATATAGCAGATTATCTTATAAAGACATCAATTTTTACTAAAGTATTTTTTGTTGGTATATATGACTTTATCACTTTTTAAGTCAATCATGTCAAATTATAAAACTTTTTGGGTTAATGAATTGCGAGTTCATAATAATGTTTGATTCATTTATTTTTATAAATATACATTCTAGAGGGAAATGCCAAGAATTTTTCTTTTATCTGCTTCTAATTAGTTACAAAAAAGTTAACCAAAGATATTTAATATTATTTTCTTAAATCGTCTCAATGTGATATAGTACATATATTTACATTTACAAATTTCTTTTGGATTTGACATTGTTAATATATAACTTTGTATTATTTGATAAAATAATATTAGTTCTTTTGGAGCCTTCGACAATATTTTGTACACCTTATATCGTGTCAACAGTATTTTCTACTAATGTTAATTTCAAGAAGTACTTGGAGAATTTTGTGAATGGATGCACTATCAGCTAAATTGATATCTTGATGATATATTTTACATCTTAATAATATATCAAGTTGTTTTGCTTTTTCGAGCAATATATAATATTCTTTGAGAATATTGCAATGCAGAATGTGATGCTCATCACGAGCAATAATTAATAATCTTCACGAATATTAACAAAATAGAAAGTCATTTCTTCAAAAGTTAGAACTCAATATTGAGTTGTTTAATTTGTGCTTCTTGAGAAACATTGATAAATTATTATTAATCATATAACATTTACCCTTTAGAAGTAATAGCTTAATATTATTATTAAATAATAGATATTGTAAATGTAAGAATTCGCACCATTTTTTAACATGAATTTCGGGTCAATAAACTTACTTGAAATGATGAATTTCAAGATCTTTTGATGGTTGAATCACCTCGCATTCCAAAACTCCAAAATCTTGATTTCTTGTTCTCCAATGGTCCCAATCCCGATTACAATGGAATAAGATTATTATACACAATCTAAGTGTCATTTTTTATTAGATTTCATGTCCAAAATATGGTTCTAAGGACTTTCTAATTTTGGTGTAAATTTTCATACAAATTTTCTCTTCATTTTTCGTGCCATCTTTTTTCCTCTTTTTCAATCCATAATCATTGGAGGTTGTATGGGAGTTAAGGGTGGTTATAGGGAGTTACACGTTTGAACTTCAAATTCAAATAACACCCTCCAATCCTTTTAATAACTTGTAGATCGGGTCATCTCACATGGACGATCCACGATCCGTATTTTTCTAACATCTCCCACTCCCACATGATGGGCTTGATCCGAATCACAAGGGACAATGAATGTCACATATCAGATCTTTCTCAAAATCTATCTCACAAAAATTCATACGACAAATAGATCGTGCGACCAGAGAATAATATTAGAGCTCACAATACTATAAACCTATTATGGATATATAGTAGCTCAACTAGAGGAACATTAAATCTTGCTATACCCCAAACTCATTTTCCAACATTAATTCAAATATTTTCGATCCCTCGAATATTTATGGAACATACTTGAACCCTACATCATATCATTGTATTCACAATTATATTTTATACCTAAAATGGTTAAACACAATTGTCCGGCCGGTGAATACAAATATAAATGTTGGTCAAAATAGTTTTTCTTTCCTACTTGAATCTTTAAACTTTAAATCAACTGGTTTCCTAGACATGTCCCATCAAACCGAATCAATCATAGTCATTGGCAATATACTAAAGTAGCAACACATAAATAAAATCTCAAGAAATAGTCAAAAGTCACAAGGGCATATATGGAGTTATATAAACCTCAAGGTCTCGGACAATAAGGAAGCAGAGATACATTCATTCATTTACCCATTATTGGTCGTAAAAGCACACGTGGTATGAAACATGCGCTATGATATTTTCTCCCATTCTTAGGGCGTATGTCATATCCTTTATAAATAAATAACACCGTACAGATCATAGTTCAGGTATTCTCCAATACCTAACTTGATTTTTCCTTATATTCATTCCTCCAGGCAATATCAAATCCAAAACTCGATCGGGCTACTAAACAGGTTTAATGGATAACAAAATCCATTTCGATTACTTGTTGTAATCTCATCTTGATATCTTATCAAGGCGACAGGATCACATACACAACATGATCACTTTATTTCATCTCAATACATCCCAAAGTATCTCAACATATTCTACGTAATTTTAGAGATTCGACATTACCGACAAGTATATCTCTAAACATCTTTAGAGTATGATGATTACATACCATTATTTACATAGATATATTGTAAAGACATTTTCTTTGCTAATGTCTCTCATAGAAATACTATTGAGTGTTTGGTTCCATCATAATATTTAAGATCCTCAACACATGAGATAATTGCATAACTATCATGGATCTCATATTCACAACTAATATCATTAGATGCCCAATACATCTATACCAAACATTCTTCAGCTCTCAAGTTATATACTACAAGATATGCTTCTTGCTACTCTATGTGGTAAGATTGTACAAGTCTAATAACTATTTTTGCTCGACTAACTCTCATCCTTAATCGATATTTGGATATATATTTCAACCACAAGTTATTCATTCTATAACAGATAGAATAACTGACAGCAACACTCTTCAGGTATCAAAATATCCTTTCTAAGCATAACATCGATACCTTCTGATTAGATCCATGGGATGACAAATTTTAGCGTAAGTATACATTATAGCATACTCGTACTAGATATGGTTCTCTGGATATTTCTTTGTGCACTTATGAAGTCCTTGGACATACATGAAGACTTATATGGTTACCTTTCGACATAGAAACATCAACAAGGTAGCATATTCCACAGTTAAAAAATATTCTAGATTCTTTATGGTATATAACTCTTGTGAAAGAGAAACAAAATTAGAATAATAGTTTTTAATACAAAATATACAATTTGCTAAACCCATGTCTTTTGTCTTAAAAACTAAGGGCAACCATTTCAAAATGGTCTCAATACACTCATTCTCATGCTTAGCCAATATAATGTCATCAACATCAAAATTAGAATTACAACATACCATCATACTTTTACATAAATATAGTGATTTTCATCTACATGATGAAAATTTTATATGAGATTTAAACCCTGTTAAAACTCTCAAGTATACTGTCAAGATGACTGCATTAGGCTACAAGTGTAACTATAGAGTTACCACAATACTATAAAAGCCTTCAACATGGAACCTACAAATTGATTCATATAGACCTCTTCAATTAATTTTCAATTGAGAAAGAAATACAATCTCAAAGTCTATTTGGTATAAGCTAAACTTAAACACACAATCATGGTTAACATCAGCGTATATGACTGAATCTCACTGCTAAGAAAAAAGTTTATCAAACTCAATAAACTCATATTGAGTCTAACCCTTCTCTAAAAAATGAGTTTTATTTATCATAAACTCATTAGTCTTCCATTTAGTTTTTTTAAGAACTAAATGTTCTCAATAAACATAATATCCAATTAGAACTTCCACCACATCTCAAATTAGATTGGAATTGTTTACTCCATATATTCTTCCATCACTTTTCTCAAATTTCTCCACTAGTTTTTTAAACCAATAATCATTGAAATTGAATAGCTCTTAGATCCCACTGGGAATCTAGATTCAAAGAAATTGGATAGTTCTTTGATAGCTTCAACTCAGATAGATAGCTCCCATTTTTAATCAGATTACTCCCACTAGAATCAGAAGTTTAAATCAACTCTTATGTATCCAGAAAACGATTCATCAATATGCATAATATCAATTTCAATAATATTCTCTCTTACTAAGAAAACAAATATTAAATGTCACATCTTGCGACGCAATATCCATCCAAAATCTCACTTAAGTATCTTTTTGGACTGTTATGTATATCTTAGAGATTCATCTCATTCTTAATAGACTCATGTTCCTAAACTCATTATCAAGAACTTACATAATCAATTATGAGTCTAAGACAACCCATTTTTGGTTATCTTCATGTCCAAAATTTATAAAATTTTAAAGGTACTAATTTAGAGAGAACTCCGTTAACTATACATTGTAGTTAACCAACACTCTTTCCAAAAGGAAATACTTAAATTTGATAAATTTGACTGCATATCTCAAACCTCATCATATTCAGTTATATTCTATCATTCTACAGAATACACTATATAATTATTGGCAATTAAGGAATAGTCAATCAAATAAGGATCTTTTTCATTTCATAGATAACTGATATCTCGCGATAGAGATTCACGCTATTAAATAGTTCTCAAAATCTTCACTTCCATAATCTGATTTTCTACTCCACTTCAGAGAAATCTAAATAAATATAGTATTTTCAACTTAAGAAAATCATAGGCACAACTGAAATATGTGAATCCATCTATAAATGTAATGAAAATATAAAAATCTATCTCATCTCTCAAGAAATTCGAATGGATTTACTCAATGGAAGTTTAGCTCTTACAACTTTGAATTGTTTTCTCAACTCAAAATCTCAAACCATTTTACAAATATTCAGAACCATAATTAAATATCACCACTGTGAGTACGAATAGAAATACCATGTATAAGTTCAATTTAGAGACCACTCTTAGAATAACAACTAAGATTAAGTTTAGTGGAGTCTTTGATACTATTTTAATATAAAATGGGAGGTTCATTTCTCCACTTTGCAATACTAAATTGCAGTATCAATCATATAAGCTTCCACTTCATCTTTATTATTTGTATATATCTATTTTGTATCAAATTAAGGACTCGACAATAGAATAAGATACTTCTTGATCTCATATAAAGTGGGTTTCTAATCCTTGAATCCACTATCCATACAAGATAAGATTCAATATGTATAGTGTTAACATGTAAACAACAGTAAGAGGAATATATTCAAGTGCAATATTCTTTAAGTTAACCACTTTCGAGTTAAGAGATTCAAACCGTATAGTTGAAGCACTTGAACTTTTATAACATTGATTTTCTACCAAATCCACTTTCGTTCACTTACTATCTGATATGTTCTTCTTGGTTCCTTTTCTAGTCTCTCCATCTATCCCGCATTTGTTCTAGCTCATTTAATGCTTAAGATCCAAGTCTTATGCAAACTAGAACATTGCTATACAAGTGTATCCTCGAGACTTAGCAATATCAAGTCGCATGTCTTTTAACTCACATAGCGGATGGTTTCAATAGAGAAAATTGATACTTCAATTTGTAAGCTACATTGATATTCAAAATTTTCATCTATTAAAAAAGAGACTAGTTTGAACTTACTACTCATCTAGAAAAAATGTGACCAACAAAAACTGTCAACTTTATGCTAACCATCTTAGCCAAGTCACATTTGAGAAAAAGATCATTTATAACAGAACATAACGATTCAAATGTTCAAGCACAAGAATTTATCTTTTCTCGTACTTAACAAAGTTTCGATCTTTATTCTCTAGAGTAGTATAACCTACATAAGGTCTTCTATTGCATGATTGCTGCTCTCTAAACATCATGTCCTTCAAGTACACTCAAAATCTTACCATACCAAATGTTATTGCATTTAACTTATCAC